>JAZKJV010008281.1:0-274058 GCA_037367405.1 Ottelia alismoides | reverse complement strand
TTTGGTAGTTTTCTATTCAATTTAGCATTTAAACTCTACATTTAATTTAGGTTTATTAGCTAGATCCGATCATCTTTCTCCTGAGCTCCGATCTGCCCAATCAGAGCCCTTCGATCACTTATCCTTCCATCCGACCATCGCATCATGTTAGCCATCACGTTCTTCACTCATTGCCATTACCTGATCACCCTTAGATCACTCCAGATCTGATGTTCAATCTCCTCCTGACTACCTTCCCAGAGATCCACATCCCCCCTTCCATTTGTGTGTGATTTTACCTAATAACTAGGCCGAAGATCTCTCTGAGCATCAATAAACTGTATCAGGTGCAAGGGAGCGTGTAGGGGCTCAAGCATATTCATCTGGGATCATGACTTGCATCTCCAGATCTGTAGCACCTCCAGATCTGCCTTCAATCAATGTTGAGCCTTATTGAAATCATCCATCGATGGAGGAGCATTGTAGTAACATATTCCAATCATTAGAAGGAGCCCCCGAGTAGGATCGACTGAGATCCATGTGATTGAACCTTGCAAGAGTAGACATTCATCTGAGTTTTTCCAGCCGTATTCACAGACATTTGATGAATAACCACAACCCCCGATCATATCCTAGTGGTTGATCGAGCCCCAAATGTGAACCATTGAGTAGATCCAAGATGTAGCCCATTCCAGCTATCCGATCCACACGTGTTTTGCACTTGTTTAGGCAAAAAGTTGCTCTTTTTACCTTTTATTTATAGTTTTTGAAATAATTCCTTAAAAGGACAAGTGTCACTATATTATGGTCTAATTTTTTTCATTGGTTCTCTTCTAGTTTTTTATATTTGCACTTTGGTCCTTATTGTTTGTATAAATGTGCACAGCACATGACTTTTGGTCATTTTGCATAAAAGATCCATTGCTTGTTTGTTATTGATTAGTACTTGGAAATAACTTAATTCCCTCATGGTCCATGCTGGTACATCTCACATGCGTCAGTACGCCTCTTTTAGAAAATTACACGGTTTCCCCTTGCCTTTTTATTTCGTTATTCATTCAGTCTTCCTAATAACTTTAATTGCATAAATGCCCATGTGCTGTAATTTTTTATTTTGTTTATTAATCTTGTTTAATAATTTGGTAATCAACATTAAAAATTATCCAAAAATCACAATAAGCCCATGCTAAGTAGTTTCATTGATAGTAATTTTGTTTTTAATATTGAATTAGATTTATTATTTTTAAAAATTGCAAAAACACTTCAATTTGTCATTGTCTAGAATATTAAATAAATAAAAATAAAAAAATTATGTGAAAAATTCGGAACAAATAACGTGTGTTTGTTTTTGTGTGTTTAATTTCTATATAAATTTCGCATCTATTTTCCTTATTAAAAAATTACAAAACTCTAAAATACCAAAATGCATATAAAATCACATAAAATCCAAAAAATTCATAAAACACCTTTGTGATAACCTAGAAAAATATTCTCTATTTCTGTATATATTTTAAACATTTTTTCTTTTATTTTACATTTTAAAATTGCAAAAACTTCTATTACATTTCTTATTTCTTATTTTACCTATTTTAATAATTGTAAAAATTCTAAAAAAATCTAAAAACTCTCTAAAATGACATAGTAAAAATTATCAAAAACCTAATTTTTTATTTGAATTTTTGTACATTTTTATCTCATTTTAAAAATACAGAAAAATCATTTTCCTTTATTTTTCTTTATTGTTTTTTCTTTGCTTTATTTTAAAATTAAAATTCAAAAACATTTGAAAAATTAAAAATCATTTAAAAATTATAAAATTAGGAAAACCACAAAAATGTATATAATTAAAAATCTAAAAAAAATAAAAAGATAAAAATTCTATAAAATGTGGCCTTTTAGAGTGTTGTATAATTTGCATTTACTATATATGGTGTGAATATATTATTTTATCTATTTTTATGTACATAATTATGCATATTGTATTTTAAAATTATTATACTATTATATTTTATTGAAATAAAAATTCCCAAAAATCAAATCATCAAAAATAAATTCATTGTATATTGTACATGTATAACTATGTATATAATGTAAATATACCTATTTATTTTACCTAATTTCATAAAAATAAATAAAAAATATATTTAAAATACATGTAAAATGTTGTAAATAAATAAAATATTAAATTATAAAATTATTTGCTAAAATTATTTTTTAAAAATACAAGCATTATATATATGTATGATTACCTATGAATAAGAGTCATTATTTATTTTAACCTATGTAATTAATTTATTTAATTTATTAAAAATCAATCAAATTTACTTTATTTAATTCCTAATTAATTTTATTTAAATAATATATTTATTTAAATTATTCTTCTATTTTATTTTATTTTATTTTACATTTTTATATTTATTTTGTCCTTTCCCCGTTTGTCCAGTAGTGGACTAGGTTCCCTATTGGGCGGACCAGGGTCAACCCCCTCTTCCTTCAGCCTTCACCCGAATAAGCTTGTTGGAGCATCTTCCTTTCTTTTTTTTGATTGATCCGGTCATTCTTCCTTCCCGATTCCTTCATGGATTCCTTATCCTGAATAAGCCTCTCCATTAATCGATAATAATTTTCACTTTTGGAGCCTCGGTTCACGTGCTCTATTCGATTCAAATCGACATGGACTCATCTCCTTTTTATACCCCTATGATCTAATTTCTTTTCTTGATCCGTTTCCTCCCAAGTCTCTTGCCCAAGATTGGTTGCCAGAGTGAGCCAAGGTGACACCAAGGTGCGTCCATGATCATGCGATCCAGCTACGCAGACCACATCCAATTTCTTCGCCAGCTGCAACGAATCGAGGCGATCACCCGCATCACTCCATCGTATGTAATCCTAGACAGTTTTCTCTTTGATTTAGCATTTAACTTTGCATTTAATTTCTATTTATTAGCTAGATCTGATCATCTTTTGGCTGAGCTCCGATCTGCACAATCGGAGCCCTCCGATGTCTTATGCTTCCTTTCGACCATCACATCTTGACATCCATCACATTCTTCACTCACTATCAATACCTAATCACCCTTAGATCACTCCAGATCTAAGGTCCAATCTTCTCCTGGCTACCTTCAATGGAGATCCACATCCCCCTTCCATTTGTGTCTGATTTTGCTTAATAAATAGGCTGGAGATCTCTCCGAGCAACAATAAACTGTGACTGGTGTAGGGAGCGTGTAGGAGCTCCAGCATATTCATCTGGATCGCGACTTGCATCTCCAGAGCTGCAGCCCCTCCAGATCTGCCTTCAGTCAATGTTGAGCCTTATTGAGACCGTTCATCAATGGAGGAGCACTGCAGGAACATATTCCAGCCATCAAAAGGAGTCCCAAAGGAGGATCGACTGAGATCCATGTGATTGAAGCTTGCCATAGTAGACATTAATCTGAGTTCTTCCAATCATATTCAGAGACGTCGATAAAGAACAACGACCCCAATAAATATCCAAGCGGTTGATCGAGCCCCAAATGTGAACAGTTCATTAGATCCAAGCTATAGCGCATTCCAACCATCCGATCCACACGTGTTCTGCACCTGCTTAGGTGAATAAATGCACTGTTTACCTTTTGTTCATTTTTAGGAAATAAGTCCTTAAAAGGACAAGTGTCATTATATTATGGTTTGATTTTTTACATTGGTGTTCTTCTATTTTATATTTGAACTTTGGTCTTATTTGTTTGTATAAACATGCGCTGCATGTTTCTAACCTAGGGGAATGTGGATGATTAAGTCTAAGACCCTGATGGCTAAGGCTGGTTAACCTAAAATCTCAAAGACCTCATAAAACTTCCTTGATCATTTCAGATCCTAGGTGGAATGTGAAAGTAGAGGATTAATCCAACTCCTTCATTCAGAAACAACAAGTTTTTTTGACACTTCAAGAGATATTAGGACTGCCTAAACTTAATTAAGCATCTGCATTCAGCCAGTATGGATGTAAGTACAGGTCGAAGCCCGTTGCTTGAGGACGGGGCCTTGCGTGATGTCCTCTAAACCATCCAATCTGCTAAGGGTGAACCCCCACTGAACGTGGCTACTTAATTGGGCTTAGTAGTCACTAATGGCTCCTAAAGGATTTTTGGTTTTTCTCATTTTTATGGATTTTAATTTAATGGTTAAAACACATGTTAGACTCAACTTTCCTTGAAAAGTGATGGAGAATTTTCAAAACCATGTCACACAAATAAAAAGTTTTCAAAACATTTTCAAAGATTTTTTTCAAAACACGGAAAATTCATTTTCGAAATATTTTTATCAAAATAGCGTAACATAGTATAGGAAAAGCCGTGAAAAACTTTTAAGTCCTCTTAGTTCAAAGGAATTTACGTTAGCCAAAAAGTTTTAAATTTTTCAAATTTTTCAGATTATAGCTAAAGTAAGTATACTGTATATACGGTATACCCCCCTATACTTAAACTTTGCTATGTCCTCATAGCACTAGATGTTACAAGTCCATAGGTCCATTTAAATATAGAGAAATATACGGGAGCTAAGAGGGGCTCCCCCTATACTTAGGTTAGAAATAACCTAAGTATAAAGGCAAGGAAAGGAGAGTAGAGAAAATCACAGGGACTCGGGTCCCCCCTATACTTAGGCTGAGATTAGCCTAAGTATAAAGATGGAATTTGATGTTGGAGAGACCCAAGGTGAACGAAGAAGAAGGATGGATTTACAAGTGAGTGGTTGAATCTACGGAGATGGATGGAGTGACTAAGGCTCTGGGGAGTGTATCGAAGCAAACATGCCTCAATCAAGCAAGAAACACCCTCAATTTCACCAACTCACACATGAAACCAACCGAGGTTGGTTTATTATCTTGTCGGTTTTATTGGTGACAAAACATTTGATTTTTACGTGGAGAGAAATGTTAAGGGAAAATCAATGCGTAAACGAGGGTGTTGCTCTCCCAAAACCAAATTTTACTCCATTTTTGGTTGACTTGTAATTAACAATCCCAATTTTTTCTTAAGGTTATCACTGATTAATGTGAGCACATAAACCAACCATTCATCGTTTACCGTCCATTCCCATTTTCCATTAATCCTAGGTGATCAAGCTAGGAGGGAAAACCGAGAAAAACCATGCATTCGGTAAAAACATGATCTAGGCTAAGCGATAAAACATGCAGTGATTTGGCGAAAATCCGTGAAAAACTTTGCCTGTTTTGAAAACCAAAATCAATATGTATGCAAGTCGATCAAAAAGCTGCACCTAACATGCTTCTATTAGCGGTGAAGAATTTCTTTTAAATTGGCTAAGTGAGGCGATGTTACGTGCATCTTTATTTATAGTGTGTCCTACCTACGAGCAAGCATGTAAAAGATAAAAAATAAAATACGCTCAAAGAGCCGCGTGCCTGGTCCCAAGTCGACACTCAAGTGGGGACGATCCCCACACAACCACAATCGTTCGATTATAATCGCGAGCCTTCGATCGAAGACTGTTGTAAAAGATGAATTATTACAAGAATATGAATGGAAATAAAAATGCGAGACAAATTTTTTTCTTTCTTTTCTATTTGATCCAAGCAAGCTTCTGCGGCTCCTCGCAGCAGGAAGCACCAGCTTCTCGCCTCCTTAAGTGATCAAGGGCCCTGCCACAGAGACAAAAGATTAGAGATCAAATATAAAAGAATTTTTTTAATGCAACATAAATGAACAAGTTGACCTAAAAAAAGAAACACTAAATTAAATAAACAAAAATCCAAAAATACAAGAAATGAGCCGTGTCCCCGGCAACGGCGCCATTTGATGATTCGTGAAATCGGTCCTTTAAAAGAGTGTAATTAGCACTTGAAATTGTCATTGCAGTCGGGCCGAAATGGGTCATCAAAGACCATCTCATATAAATATAACAATCAAAATAAGATGGTCATATTATTTTACTTGGCAAGAAACCAAGGATGAACTCAGGGACACGAGCCTCTCTCGTATTATCTAGATTTTTATCTATTTTAACTAAGTGTTGAGTTAAAGAAGCATAGGTCAAATTATGAAGACACGACAATGCATTAAAAAAATAAACATGCATTTTTTTAATTTTATTTTCATCATGCAAATAAATGCCAATGTAAAGCAAATAATATGCCCTAGGTTAGAATGATGAGCAATTTAAAAAAAATTAATTAATTTCAGGTTTAATTTCAAGACACAAACGTGATGGATTTGAAGCAAGGCATGAATTTAAACACCTAGAGACACTTGAATATTATCAATTAAACATCAAAAATTTCAGAGTCCAAAATAGAAATTAAACATGCCATTAAAAAGTACATCAAGCAAGCTTCGAAATGAAACTAAAATCAACTCAATCGGAAATACGGGGCTCAAGATATGCAACAATGAAGATAAAGGCATAAACGCAAGAAAACATAAAAAGATAACTACAAACAGGTCCCTAGGAGGGAATAAAATGTAAATATGAAAAAAAGTACGAGGCCTTCCCTGTAAAATACCCACACGTACAGGGGTATTTTTGCAATTATTAAAACCCGCGAGGGCATAATTGCAAAATAACCACAGTGCACGTCGACTGCACGTGGTCCAGGACCTGGTTGCGAATTTGGAGATGTCCAAGGGCTTCTCTGCAAATAACCCAAGGTCGCACGTGGTTGGCACGTGCTTCCCAGGTTCGGAAGAAGGCTCGGGCGCGGTAGAGGCTCAGTGTGCTGCTTCGGAAGCTTTGGCTAGGCTCGGATGGTTGGCTTAGAGTCGATGCAGGTTTGGCGAAGGCTCGAGACTCCAGACCTCATGGCTCGGACGATGGGCTCGGGGATGCCCTGTTGATGACGCATGGATGATTGAAGGCCATCCGATCACGGAGAACGGGTGGCTCCTGGAGATGAAGCGTGGTTGATCGTACACCGTCAGATCTTCAAAGATCCAACGGCATCTGACGTCATTGGATGGCTCTATATGGGCCGTCAGATGGTCGCTGGACGAGGACCATCCAATGACCACTGTGCTTCCTCATCCATCTTCTGCTGGCGGCGGGTTTGGAGCTCCTGCGAAGGAGCTCCTTCTTGTGCGCGTGAAAGGGGAATGCACAGCGGAGCTCGGAGAGTGATCCACGGAAGTTGGAGAAGGGTGTAGCGACCTGGAAAATTATGCAAAATAAGAAGAAAATCAGACGAGATTGGAGAGGGCTTACCTGATCAGAATTGAAGGCGGCGGCTTGTGCGCGAGCTCCAAGGTGGAGCTCCGGTCTTCGCTGGACCTCCTCAGCTGGTGGAGACAGCTCGAGCAGGCTCTAGGCTCCGCAACGTCGCCATGATCGGTGGCGGGTCGACACCGAGGAGAAGGTCGTCTTCGCTCGATCCATTCTCCTCCCCCTATCACAGGGAGGCGGAGGAGGGCTGGGCCTCTCCCCGCGTAAAGGTGGACGACCGGCTACAGGTGGAGGGGATGAGGTATTTGAAGGCGAAGGTTGCGCTTTGGCTGGTGAGGACGTGGGTTGCGAGGGGATTATGGAGTGACTGGAGAGGTCCGCGTGGGTTAATGGAGGGCTTGCAAAGATGAGGGATGACTGATGACGGTCTTGGAGCTTCCAGGTAGTGGAGGTGGTGGCTGGAGACGCGGGGAAAATGGAAAGGGTGAGGCTTCCACACGAGGTAGCGAACGTGGGAGAGAGGGGGTACCCGGAGGTAGACGACGACCTGTGGCAGCTGGATTTGGAGATCCAACGGAGGATGTTTGAGCGCTGGCCCTGATGAGATCTAGGATGATAGGATCGAAGGGTCGTAGAGTTGCCACATGTCGCCTTGGCGATAAAGTGCAAGCGGATGGGTGCGATGCGAAAGAGGCGCTGCTACGATGTCGCCACATGTCAGGTGAATGGGCAGGCAGAGGCGGGCGGCTGAGATGTGAGATGGAGATGATCGAATGGTGGGGAGTTCAGGCGACGATAGACGGTGGCGATACTACGATCATACGGTCATCGGGCGGTTTGAACAAGTGACATGTGGCGCAAGGGGACATGAGGCACTAACGGATGGCATAGATGGGGCCAAGGGCTTGATTGGACGATGAAGAAAAAGGCAGTTGTGGAGAGTGTGGAGCCATTGGATCAGAGGAAGATCCAATGGCCCAGAGAGCGGACGGATGCTGCAAAGATAAGCGGCCACGTGGCTCACCCAGAACGGGCCACGTGGCCCAATCAGATTATTGCAAAAGTAAAGTTTATTTTTGAGGGTCTAAATGGCCAAATTTGAGAAAACTCAAACATGAAAGTTGTAGATCTTGATGAGATCTACAAGTTTCATGTTGACCAAAACTGGAGTTGAGACCAAACAAAGACTCGAAATATTTTTTAAGGGTATTTTTAAGGCTAAAAATACCACCGATTTTACTTTTGCCATTTTTTTGTGATTTTTAATTTATTAGGGACTCTAATAATTAAAGGACATTATCTGGTTTTTATTGACACAATTTTAAGCAAGGGGGTTAAAAATCGGAAATTATGATGATGAAATCGGGTTTCATCAATGATCATACAATTGTTGATTCAATTATTGAATCACAGAGGCTGGTGCTTGGATGAATATCGAAAGAGTTAGATTGATGACTCATCAAGCATTGTCAAATGATTGTTAAGAGATGAACTCCAGCCTGAGTAGGAGATGGCAATCCTTTCTCATTTAGGCTGAAATCTGACCGACCTCTTGATGCAAGTCCTCTGCATGGGAATAGAGATTCGGAGGGGTCAGATTAGTTAGGTCAAAGAGTTGACTTAACGAGATCGAGATAACCAACGTCCCTATGACGTATGCTGTCACGATATAGGCTTGCATCCTCTGACTGGAGATAGATGTGTTACTATATGTCTGAGTATGTACATTTGGTAGAACAATAGCTTGATGACCTAATAAAGGTCTATACACCGGCGCGCTGGTAGGCATACAAGGGAATATGAGTAATACGATCTCTCAAAGGGATCGTACAGGTTCATTAACTGAACTGGAAGACATGAGCTCAATCAAATTCCATGCACGATCGTCTCGCTTTGGAAGCTTGATTGAATTTGTATGTTTGATATATATACTTTTGGAAAGTATATGATCAACACCTGGGTATGATATATGCTTTTGGAAAGTATATGATCGATACCAACTCCCAATAGTCAAATGAGAAACTTAATGATAAAACTCTGAAGTAGACAGTGTAAAATTGATCTTATACTTCAGGTTTATTTTGAGTCTTCCATTATGCAGGATGTACAGGTATTAGGAATACCAGAGGGTGATGTGATCATAAACAGTTGTATAACCATGACGCTTTCATTCGTAGGGAGTGATAAAACGGGTCTGGATTTTAGTGACTCCTCTCAGTAGAGAAGTAATCTGATCTTAGTCCAAATGTTGGAGATTGATCTGAATGTGATTCAGATGCAATGAGGAGATTAGATTTGCGGTCTTGATTTAATCAAGCATCTATGGGAGGCCCGAGATCTGGATTTGATTTGTGATCTCAATATCCAAGTCACTATACGTAGAACAATACAATCGCCCTGTCCTTATCTCCTAGGCTCGGTAGAAAAAGCACATTATCCTTGAAAGAATTCAGGATAATTTCATTATTGATATAAGTATCCGAGCATTGAGAAAATGGATGATTAAATGTGATTTAATTGTCATGAATAATATGAATTTGATTCATATTATAAAGAGAGTTATCTTATATAATTAATTGTGATTTGATTATCAAAGATGTGAATAATGTGAATGTGATTCATATTATTTGGGCACATGAGAATAGAGATACAAGATGATTAAATGTGATTTAAATATCATGGATATGAATAATGTGGATAGCACTATACATATTAATCATATATATTATAAATGTGATTTATAATATATAAGAGAGAGCAATTTGTAATTTACATTTGTTAATTAAATGTTGATGTGAATTGGATTCACATTGGACAATTAATTTAAAATGTAATTCACATTTTATTTTTAGTTGTGAATGTGATTCACAAATTTCCAATGGAAAGATTGCAATATTCACAAAAAAATTATGAATTATTTTTTCTAGAATGATTTGCAACAAAAGTTATTACAAATCTTGGAGATTGCATGGAAGATGAAAATGCCACCTTCCGAGGAGGGTGGACAGCTAACACTCCTATTAGGATTGGGTTGTCGTCCCCCCTCTCCACATGGAAGGAGGCACTCTCCCTTCCATTATCTACATGTATTGTTGATTTAATTTTGTGATTAAATTGTGTTGATTTATCAACATATATTTAATCCAAATTAAATTATTTGTTGTTGGTTTTTACCAACACAAATCTTAGCCATTAAAAGAAACACAAATCAATGAGAGCCATTGGATTTGTGTTGCCCATGGATTGAGATCCATGGATGCCAAAATATTATAAATAGAAGGGCACCCCTTGCTCTTCATATGCTAATGAGAACATAAGTCTGTCTCTCTCTCTCTTTCTCTCTACACGCCCTCTCTCTCTCTCATATGGCCGTCCACCATGGATGCCCTAGAGAGAGTCTCCATCACCGCAGCATCGTCGTTATGCCGCCCGATCGTTTGCTCGTGGATCTCCATCTCCTTCGGTGCTCCTCGCTCGTGAAGAATACATCTTCTCATGTGTTGAGATCAGGAGATCCGCCGCTTGGATCGTCAACTTGGGTTGTGAGAAGCACGTGTTTCATAAACACGATCGCAAGCATCTCCTCCGTCGGATCGGACTTGAAACAGGAGGTCTCTTCGTTTAGAGACTCGATCGCAACCACACATCAAGAGGTATTCCTATTACTTATTTGTGGTTTAGATGAAACGATCCGAGAAGTGTTCTTGGATCGTGTGGTTTTGTCACATAAAAAAATAATTTCCATTGCCTTGAGCTACTAGTGCGACTAGTCGCTCCCAATTACGTACGATGCGATCCTCACGCTTCCGTGATGTGTATAAGGATCTCAACATATCCTTCATAGGGAAGAAAGGGGGCGCGAGGGACGAGCTAAGAGGCATGGGAGGTGGGAGATGTTAAATAGGGGAGCAAAGGGGCTAGATGGATCGACGATTCTTGTGTAACCCTAGGCAGATTCGGTTGCACCAAGGGATCCGCGAGGATCCTAGTTGTTAGGGCTTCAATCGAGTGCAATGATCTAGGTCAAAGGTGGTCGGGTTTAGGCGCAAGAAAAGGGATAACAAGCTCCAACGAGAAGGCGGGCGACCCGACCCGACTTGGAAGAGGGTGTTGACCGGAGTCAACAAAACCCCTGGACCAATCAGAATCAAGGATCAACGAATAATTCTTAAAAAATAATAAATGATTTTAAAAAATAATAATAAAATGAAAGTTTATTATTTTTCATGTAATTTTTCTATGATTTTTAATTATTTTTCTGAGTTAATATATTATATTATATACAGTATAATACCCTATATACAAGTATAATATACGTATGTAATATGTACACGTATTTTTATTTTATTATTTTTACACAAATATTTTTATTTTATATTTTATTTATTTACAACATAATTTTAGGAGTGTAAAATAATTTTTATTTTATTTTTACAAAATATTTATGAGCACACTATAATTAGTGAATGTAATATATACATGTGTATTTTGTAGAAGTAATTGAAGATTTTATTTTTATTTTATTTTTCTGAATTTTATTTTATTTTTATCTTATTTCTAAGATTATTTACAAGGGTGTAAAAAGAATTATTTAATTTTATTTGTCAAAAATAAATATATACATAATATGCATAAGTTTAGGTCATATATACAACACATTGTTGACCCTATCTCTCTCTACTTATTTTCTTTTGCGATCAGGTCAAGGCTTGACCTTCTCTTAGGATTTGGGTCACTCTGTATTTATCCTAAATACATCATTATTTTTTTCTTTATTCTTTTATTTAGCCAAAAACATGCTAATTATGCAATATTAACAAAGGCATGCAAGTTGCAAATTTATTATATTTACAGGTGTTTACATTATGTTTTGCCAAGAAAAAAAGCTAAAATAAAAGAATAAAGCATGAGAATCATGGATTCATCGGCAGGGATTAATCGAAAATAATTAATTTAGAATATTAAATTATTGTACTAATTTTGGCTTATAAAATAAAAATGTTTATTATTTTATGTAGTATTTTAATATGATTATTTATTTATTGTTGTTATTTATTACAAGTTAAATTTTAAGTGTGTATATATAGTATATTCATCTATGTTTTGGCCATTTTATTTTTATTTGTAGTTTTATTTTATTATTTTTATCTCTTATTTATATATTTACAACTTATTTTTAGGTATCTAAATATATTTTTATTGTATTTTTTGATGTTATTTGTACGCTTGAGTAAATAAGGGTATAAAGTATATAGGTATAAGTACATGTATGCTATCTATGTAATTTTGTACATTATTTTATTTTAATATTTTATTTGTGGTTGTATTATAGTTTTAATATGGACATATGTTATAAATAATGTTTACAACATTATAAAAATATGAAATTATAGAAAGAGTAAAGAATAAATAAATTGAACATTTTATTCGGTTATATAGTACAATAGGGGTCCAAAACCTAACTCTCACATATTAACTCCAAAAATCATGAAACCACCTTCATTAAATAGCTTATTAAAAGTTATATAAATTAAAGGTGTGTTTTGATAATTTTGAGTTTTTATTTGAGAGATATGGGTCAGAGAAGTTTGGGTTTTAGCTTTTATTTTGTATATAGAAAGTACACTGTATATTAATTTTACATGAAATTAATTTTGTATATTTCTATACATTATTATCTACAACTTTCATGTACAAAGTTTCTTTATTTGAGGTATAAATAATAAAGAATAAATAGATCCTAAAAAATCTTTATTGAATGAATAAAAGAATTGGGTTTTTATTGTATTCTTGGCACTTATCTCCCCCTACTCCATTCCTTGTCAACCAATTCAATTCTTGACTTGGTCTCGGGGATTAAGGCCATAAAATATCTTTGGAATTTAATTCTTTTTCTTTACTTTTTCTTTATTCTATTATTTTGGCATTAAAAAAATTATTTAAATAATGGATGCCATAAATAATGAATGTTATTTTGTACAAATTATTATTGTTTACTTGCATTAGCTAGGGTTTTTAAGGCCAAAATGAAAGAATAAAGTTCATCAGATGGAGATTCACTCATCCCCACGTGATCTACATGTGTCCCTCATGTGACTCTCTCCTCACCGTTGGCCCCAGCGCAATCCAACGACATCTGCTCTCTCTTCTACCTCTAACCATCACCCGCTCTGCCAACTGCCCTACCTATTTCGACCTTCTCTCTCAATCTCTCTATCCTCTTCTCCAACGACCTGGAACCACCCAATGACCAACCGCCTCTATGCTCTCCAAGAATACCAACAGCTACCAACCTTTTAATGACCCGTGAGGAGGAGACAACCCATACTTCTCCTCAAACCATATCCCTTCAAACATAATCCTTATCGGAGACCCAAATCTGACTCCCTGCAGAAACCTTATCATTATCACCTAACCGAAATCCCCTTCACTCCATATTTGAACCCAAATCAGACATCCTTCCTGATATCATTTGTCGCATCCGATTGTCTTCGACACGGGGCAAGGGAGAGCCAATCTCGAACGTGATGACAATACGGCCACAGTACATCGACGATGATTCCTCTATCAACGATATCCATGGGTTTCAAAGCCCATGTAGTGCTACCTCCCTCGAGAGTAGCATAGCTTCTCAATGCAAGTCACTGACGTAGATCGAAGGAAATCACCAGAGTCGAGGATCGTATCTTCCTCCAATTACAATCGATACAACCTTCCCCTATCTTTATCTTCTTCACCTTCTTATTCTTCATCGTCTTCCTCGTCAGCATTTTCTTCTTCTCTTACCAATCAACTACTGCACACCGACTACTCATCACCATCAGATCAATATGCCTTCTCCTTCTTCCCTTTCTGCAACCCCCCGTCGATTGGGCTCCCCCTCCTCGACGATTTGACACGGGAGCCTCTACACTCATCCATCCTTCATCTTCCTGGAGATATCAAGAACAGGTAGAGTCCTTGCTACTCGAGTCCCTTCACCTTTGTATGTACTCCATATAGATCATGACTGTAGGACCTCCCTCGCTCGCATCACCGGTTATTTGTCATCCATTAACCATAGGAGGAGAAGCCATAGTGGAGGAGGCGAAGAAGGATCAAGGAGGGGGAGCAAGTGTTATAGGTCCCCTCTGATCATGGGTGCTCCTTTGATCTGGGTCGCCTAAAGCAACCTGCCTGAGTCTTCCAGCCTTGGGTGAATCCATAGTAACAAGAGCTGCAGCATGTAGGTTCAGACCCGAGCATCCATCTGCACCTACGTCAATAACGTGGCCCGCATGCAATCTAGTCCTTTTACAGCATCATGATGAGTATGTGATTAATCACTCTAAAATATAAAAATAGAGCTCTATTCCTAGGTAATTACCTGCACTTATTCATCTATATTTCATTCATGTTATAGCATGCATAATTGCATTAAACAAGAATCACAAATTACCTTGTACATTAACATCTTTATATTACCATAATTTCCCTTATTTTTAATTATTTTTCATTAACTCCAAATAAAATAAAATCAACTTTCTGTATACATATTACTAATATTAATCAAGGAAAAATATAGAAAATACTAACTTGAATATTTACCCAATAAAACCATAATCTAGTTTGGATACAAAAGATCGTAAATGTGTATATATCTCTCATATAGTATCCTAAGGACCTTACTCACTTTTGAATTAATGTGCATTCAATTATCTATAAAACAAAGCCAAATTCAAAAGAATCAGAATTCATATGTGAAACTTAGGTATCATGACCTCATTGTATATTGTACATATTGACTGTTTTGACTTTATTATTTTATATACAAAAAATAACTATTTTTACTTATTTCTTTTAATTTATTTTCTTTAATTATCTTTTAATAAAATAAAAATCCAAATAAAAATATAAGCAAAATCAAAGAAAATAAATATCTCAAAGTTTGTATATAGAGTCTACATATATGTCCCTTTTATTTTATTTCTTTATTTTCTTAATTATTAAAAATACAAAAAATATATTAGTATGTGAATGATTATTTTATATTTTATCTTATTTTATTTGTACTTTAAATTTATTAAACATTAAAGTTTTGCAAAATACAAAAAAATGGTATTTCAAATCTATAGAGTACCACCAAAAATGTGTTTTGTATAGGTGATCTCTTTTGTTTTTCTTCTTTGAAAAATTGTAGATCTCGTCAAGACGATCAACTTTCATGAAGAACACTTTTTGATTTGGCCTCATTTTCTATTTTTTATTGATTTTTATTCCTCTTTATTTTCTAAATTTTCTAGGAACGACATGTGGCAGCTCTTGGAGCTGCCACATATCTCCCCCTTATGCCCTTTATTTCATCTATTTTTATTAATTTAATTTATTTTATTTATTTTTTATTTTTCGGTCATGTGGTGATTCCTCTGTGTGCCACGTGGCACCGCCTTCTCCCCTAACCACCTCCGCCTTCTACGAGGGTATGCATCCATCGTCCACCACCAAAACCCAGCTCAACCTCCCACGTTGCATGCCCCTGCATCCTCCAATGCACCCCCTCTCCTTCCATGATTGGTCCCCACCTACGACCAAACCCAATCGCCAACTACCTCCTCACCTTTCCCTCTCCATCGATCGACCCTCTCCACCTGCCACTTCACTCGCCCCTCTCGCACCACGCTGACATACCTTGCGACCGTCACTAACCTCTATTAAAATCCCTCACTCGCCATCAACCCACAGTGCCTTAGTCAGTCCCCCCTCCTCCCTCAACCCTGCTCTTCTTCTCTTCGCATCGCACTGCCTCTCCACCTCCTTGTCGGGTTTGTTGCAGCTACGACGCATCCTCTCATTGTTGCTCACTGATAAATCTAGAAATTACCCTTAGTTAATATTAATTGATGTATTCATTGTAGGTGGGCAATTACGGATAAATCAAAGAGACCACTTAATTGATCTTTCAATTAACATGAGCCATCAAATTTATTTTACTTGGGCAAGCTCAAGGTCACTCAAGAAGGAAATTATCTCCTTAAGTCAATTTTCAGATGATAAATTGCAAATATTGATGGTGTGTGAATGCAAGATGTCAGTTAAAAGGGTAAATTAGCCTATGTTGGAAATCTGAACTAATATGCAAATTAACTCAAAAATCCAGATACCTAATTTTCCTTAAATATTTATGCCATGATGAAATCAGAAAACATTTTTTATATTTTTAGGACAATAAATGCATGCATGAAAAATGGACACTTTCATGGGTTTTATGCCATTTTTCATGCAAATTACATGTAAAAATTATGACATTTTTTCAAGAGGTTAATTAAGATGAAATTAACCTACTACAATTTTTTGGAATTTTTATGATACGAAATGAATTTTATAGAAATTAAATACGGAGAATGTATGATCTTGTGGAATTAATTTTAATAAGGGATGTTTACCCCATGAACCTTAGATTGTTGTTATATTACCTCTACGACCTTTTGCACAATGTAATTACCACATCGACCCAGTAAATAACCCCAAGAACCTCGCAAGTTTCAAATAGATTAACCGTAGGGTTCAAGGGGTAAGATTTAGCAAGTTTACAATGTCGAGGTGGGAATTACGTTGTTTCAAAAATCCCTTTTAATAAATATCAAGACTCAATAACTTCTTGAATTAAAGTTATCATAAATAGCTCTAATAATGAATAATCTAGAAAAAATTTAAATCCATAAAATATCAAGTTATGAATCAATTAAAAATTATTTACCAGATCACAAAATAATTTATTTCAGACTAACTATGCATGCAATGAGATGATTTTTGGGAATAAATTAGAGAACAATGAATTTTACCGGATGTGAATTTTTTAGATTTTTTGGGGTAAAAATCAATTAAATACAAATTAAAGAGCTCACAGTGGGTAAAATGTGACAATTTTCATCATAATAAATTGTAATAATTTAATCAAATCTCACAAAAATACCATGTAAATATCACAAGAGAAAGAATTGAATATTCTGCAATATCTAATTTTTAAAAATGAAATTCGTGTACATGTGAAGGTATGAACAATGTCTTAAATATAAAGGTATAAATGCAGTACAATAAAATAAAAAATGCAAAATAAAAAGAAAATGGCCTTTTTTATTTGGTGAATAGAAGGAGCGACTAGCTAGGGATGAAGGGTGGTTGGTGGACCAATAAGGGATGCTGGTGTTGACAAAGGCGAGGTGGAAGGTCGGGGCGGGTGAAGGACCAAGGCAGTGGCAAGGCGGAAGGAGAGGTAAATGGGTAGTGGTGTAACAAGGGGAGATCTAAGTGATGATGACTAGAGAAGGAGAAGAAGGCGAAAAAGAGAAGATGATGGAGTAAAGGCCGCCAGTGAGCGAGGAGAATAAAAAAGATGTGTAGAAGAAGGAGAAGAAATCTACATGGGGCTGGAGCCCATGCAGCTGGAGGAGCAGCACTACACTCTGGTCGTCGCCTCAAAGAGCCCAGGAGGATGGAGCTCTAAAGCTAGGCGGCCACTCTTAGGAGTCAGCTCCTACGAGGATGAATGGATGTCCTCGGATCTCACTGGAAAAGGGTGGTTTTCGCACGACCATCATCACATACCCAATGACACTGAGTATGGATAGGGAGCTCAGAGACTTTCCTCTCTCTAGTGACGAATGTGAGCGATAGGAGACGGTCGAGGGATTTTATTTGAGGATGGGTGGTGGCAGGCAGATGCAGGTGAGAGAGGCAGAGATCGTAAAAAATAGGGAGCTCGTGGGAGGATAGGAAGGTGCAGGAGTGGGCAACGGTTGGGGCCGTACGATACAGAAGGCGGGGAGCTGGAGGAACAGGCACACTGCTATAGAGGGCAGAGCGATGGGTACGGGAGATGGGGGAGATAAGGATCGGGAGAAGCCACATGGCAAGGAAAATAAATTAAATTAATATTAATATTAATAATTTAAATAATAAATAATAAATAATAAATAAAAAGTAATAATAAAAGGGGTGACACGTGGCGGCTCTAGGAGCTGCCACGTGTCGCTCCTAGAAAATTAAAAAAATAAATAAGAAGAAAAATAAAAAATAAATAGATTGAGGTCAAATCAAAATGTAGTCTTCATGAAAGTTTCTCATCTCGACGAGATCTACAACATTCGTGAAGGAACTGAAATCAAAAGAAATAGTATGTACAAAACGTATTTTTGGTGGTACTCTATAGATATAAAATACCGTATTTTTGTATTTTACCATTTTTAAAATTTTTAAATAAGGTAAAAATAATGAAAGTAGAATTAGATAAAATATAAAATAAATATTTACAACTCAATATATTTTTTTCTTTTTAATGATTAGAAAATACACAAATAAAATAAAATGGACACTATATACAAGTTAGCATTTTTTTGATATTTTCACCTTTGTTAATGTTAGTAATATGTACACAATAAAGTTGATTTATTTAATTTAGAGTTAGTGAAAAATATTTCAAATATTGTAAATTATGGTAATATACATGTGATAATGTACAAGATTTTTGGCTTCTTATTTAATGCAATTATGCATGCCAAAATTTGAATCTTATTTAGATATGAATGAATGATAAAAATGCAATATAGATGAATAAATACAACTAATTACTTGGGAATGGAGCTCTATTTTCATATTTTAGAGTGATGAATCACAGATTCATCAACTCCTTATACTTAAACCTTGTTCGCCCCCAAGCAACTAAAATTAAATGCATTAGTGAAATGATATTGGGTTCCATACCAAGGTCATGAACAAAAGGTGAAAATGGAGATTGACTCAACCTTTGGATTAATAATGAGGTGGAACTCCTTATGAGAATTAGGGTTTATAGAACAACAACCTCCAAGATATACAAGTCACTACTCAAACCCGACTCAGAAGTCATCTTAGATCAACCCCTTCCCCAAAGCATCCCACATGAACATTGAATAATCGTCTTTGGTGTGTGAAGGTTGCTAGCTCTTCCCATCCAAGATGTCGAACTACCATGCAATCTCCTCCTCCAGTAACTCAGCAACGAGGAGTCAGGTGTTTCCTTCTTAGTTCAGGAACATCCTAGTTCACAACGAGTGGGGGGAAAGTCTAGAAGAAGGGGAAAAGAAGTGGAGTGACCAGTGTAGTCGACTCTTCTGTGAATCTTGGCCAGTGTAGCCAAGTCTCCACCAGATCTACAGGCTACCTGAAGTTGGACGGTTGTGGTCAAATGTTATTCTTTTGGTATTGGTTTCTTTTTGGTTGGAATTGTGGTTGTTCTACATTGATCTTTTGTGACCCAATGGATATTGAATATTTTATTTTGCCCATCTTTTGGGGTCTAATAAAAAATTGTAGTAGCAGTCCATCCCTCATCTGAAGATTCATTTCAACCCGGTACCCCGATCGTTAAATGTCCACACTACCAAAGAAAGAGACATACTCTCTTCCAAAATCTCATCTGAGTTGAGTTAAGTGTGTGGTGTAGAGTAAAGATTAATTCCTTATCTAAGAGTCTACTCAGAATGGGGCGACCAGGTTAGACACTAAGAGTCAAAGTCTAGACATTGTCTTGTGAACTTGGAGAATTAAGTCTATGACCTGAAGTTTCTAAAATCCAACTTCTCAATGAAGTGCCTATGAAACTTAAGTAGATTAAAGTCAGGTCAAGTCCATTCTTAATTTTTCCTCGTGACTTGGTTTAGAACACATTGACTTTCCACTTTGCACGTGCATGATATGCACGTGAAATGCAGATGCGAATGAAAATGCACGTGAATGAAGTGCATTTTTTATGATGAACTTTTTTATGCAAGAATAAATAAGAATCCAATTATATTTAACAAAAGTTTTTTTTATTATTATACCTCCTATTTGAAAACAATTTATGAAATTATTATTTACAAGAATTTTACAAAGAGAATTATTTATAAGGATTTTAGAAGATTATACAAGTTGTATACAATATACATGTATTTTACACGTTTTACAAAAACACAAAATATTTTTTACCAATTTTACCCATCTCATATTTATTGAAAATTATATACGTAAAAATACGTGAAAGTACGAGCTATGATTAATGTATAAATGTAATACATACACACACCCCTATACTTAGCGTGTGTTATGTCCTCAGACCATGAAAAGCAAGGAAGAGACATAACTTGTCCTAAGCATAAGAGATTGAAAAGAATAGAAGTATAGTAGTTGACATGGCCCCCTATACTTAGGCATAGTCATCCTAAGTATAGAAGAAGAGGCAAAATGGGACAATTGAGGTCAAAAGGAGAAGAAAATGAATAGATATTCAAGGTGGGCATCGGTCCCCCTATACTTAGTCTATGATCAGCCTAAGTATATAAAAAGGAGTAAGTATGAAAACAAATGGGGTTGGGGAACGTACAGAGAAAAATAAAGAAGAAAAGAAGGAGTAACTCGGATCACTCATCCCCTATACTTAAGATCTGGTCATCCTATGTATAGCCATAGAATGAAAATGATATGTAATCGGGGTGAATGATACAGATCACAAGAGAGGAAGGGAACAAAATGAGGAAATTCTATACAAAATGGAATGAGAATATACAAGGATCAAGAAGGTTTTCGACGAACCTTCTTGCGGGAACGGATAGGGAAAATGAAGTATGGACCTGTGTCACCGTGGGATTCATCCCCAGAAGAATAGTAGTGAGGAGGACGGAATGTCCATTGATGATTGACACAGGGTTGCTTGCTCGAGTATGGTTGAATGACAACCTTTCCATACCCATTATCCTTAAAGGAGACCATCATAGTCGGTTTTCTAGAACTTGAAGTATGGAGAATATGATGATAGTGACCACCTCGAGGAACACCTCGAGGAATCAGGAGAACACCTCAAGGAATCAGTTCTCTTCATCTTCTCACTTGAAAATCGACTAGAAGAAGCAGCTTCCATTTGGAGTGGTTTTGTGAGATGTTTGTCATCTCTCTGGTTGGTGGTTATGATAATGAAGGAACATGAATCAGACCATAGAAATGGTCAATACAATCAGAAAAGATGGTGTCCGGATCGGAGAGAGCTTCTATTTGTGAGTCCTCTATAGAAGATATCATAGTTGTGGTGATGCAAGCAACGGGAATCGTAGGTGTGTGGGAAGTATCTAAACTAATGGTCGGCTCGACAATCAATATCTCAGGTGTAATAGAGAGGTAGGACTCGTTTATCTCTCAATGGTCACGACTGTCAGCAGCTATGTGGGTCATATTGGGATGGAGTGTGTCCTCAGAGGTCTTGTGCAGTATGTATGTACCCAATGCTGAAAAATCGATCCCCCTAGTCTCGCAATTTATAGCCGCTTAGCTAAGGCTAAGAATGGCTTACCAAATAAAATAAGAGACAACAAACTCTCCTCGTTGCTCAATATCAATAATCATAAAGTCCACTCTAAGTGGAACACCTTGGAAAGTAATATTGACTGGGATAATCCCTCTCGATTATTTTATGGATCGATCAGTCAGCTGAAAAATCAATATCTAAACTAATGGTCGGCTTGACAATCAATATCTCAGGTGTAATAGAGAGGTAGGACTCGTTTATCTCTCAATGGTCACGACTGTCAGCAGCTATGTGGGTCATATTGGGATGGAGTGTGTCCTCAGAGGTCTTGTGCAGTATGTATGTACCCAATGCTGAAAAATCGATCCCCCTAGTCTCGCAATTTATAGCCGCTTAGCTAAGGCTAAGAATGGCTTACCAAATAAAATAAGAGACAACAAACTCTCCTCGTTGCTCAATATCAATAATCATAAAGTCCACTCTAAGTGGAACACCTTGGAAAGTAATATTGACTGGGATAATCCCTCTCGATTATTTTATGGATCGATCAGTCAGCTGAAAAATCACTCTCGATTTCCAAATTGGTCCAAGTATGAGCTTGTAAAACACAGAGGTTGGGAGGATGTTCACAGATGAGTCATCATCGATTCTATCATGGGTAAAGATGGTGTCTCTGATTTCACATTCAACCCTGGTCAACTGCTTCACTCTGTGGCTCTTAGCCTTTTTCCCCATCACCATGGAGGTGGACATAGATATAAAGTGTCTCTCAATACTGGTTCTCTTATTGTCTGACCTCTTAGGCATCAATTTACTCTTCACATATCTTTGAGGTCAGGAAAGTGTTCTATGGCCTTTACTAAGGAAAGCTTAAGAATCAATAACTTAGTAATGGCTTCCCTAAGGGCAGGATCCAATTTTTATAAAATTATTTTTCATTCCATTTTTTATGGGATTTTCTAATTTTTCATTTTTTGCGTTTTTGAGATTTTCATTTTTTTTTTAGTATTTTTAATTGGTGAACGATCATAGTCTAGATTGGAAGGTAAGTGGTTAGTAGAAGAGGGAGATAGAATAGACTCCAGTTGTACAAAGTGTGTAGGTTCCCTAGTTCCTGCTAGATTTTCAGTATAAAATCCGCGTACCTCATTCTCCACTTTCATACCTGAGATGGTAGCAATTGAATTCAATATGTCAGTGACATTTCTTAACTTGTCACCAAATGATCCATATCTCTTGACAAGTCTAGAAATAGCATCCTTCAAAAAGTTCTCATGACAAATCATGGGAGAATTCTGCTCAATTGGAGGATACTACTGAGAACTTGGAGTCTCGTACTCAATATACCTAGATTCTAGCATGTAATGCTGGGTTGAGTATCGACCATCCATATGGTAGATATTGGTCGGAGCCTCGTATAATGGATTCGATATACAAGGGGTTGGTAGATCTAACTCACGAGTCCAATCCCCTATAGGTGTAGGCTCTCTGAATGGGTGGTATGAGGGTTGATCATTGTGTGCTTGATCACTAAGGTCAATCAAGTTCAGGAATTCATAAGGCGCATGCCTCTCCATTTAGTTTGTTCTTTCGATAATGTTATGTCCTAAGGTCAAATGAGGATGTATATTTGTAATTTGTTGACATAACCCAACATTCATATGAGGAAAGAATGAGGTCTATTGGGGCAAATAACTCTGCCAATTGCTTGTCTTGGCAGTGGCTTGCTCTTCGAATGGTTCTTTGATTCCAGAAAGCTCTCGAGAATATGGTGAGTCAGCCTAGGATGGAAGTGGATTCGGAGTGTAAGAATGTGGGGTAGATGAGAAGTGTGAAGAAGTGGAGAAGTCATTCAGAATTCTGACTTCATACTCAGGGTGCGATGGGGAAAAGAAAGGTAGCTAAGGAGGAACCATCTCAAAGAGAGGGTTCTACTGAGATGAATAAGATGTGGTTAGGAAATCGGTCAAAGATCCGACTTCTTAGTTAGAATGGGATGGAGAGAAGAAAGGCAGATGAGGAGGAAACATCTCAAAGAGAGGGTTCATAGAGGAGTGAGATGGTGAAGATGGTCGATACAAAAACTGGTAAGCAACATCTTCAAGAAGGAATGAACGCAGATTGAGGCGAAAACGTGCAATTGCACAGAAGGATAACACACATAGACATACACAAAAATAAAAGCAAGAGAAAGCCCCAGTTTTATCAACTTAACATTATGATGGTCGCAAAGGTCCAACCGTTATCTTTTCGGTTTTAGTTAAGTGATAAGACAATCTTGTTAAACAATCACACAAGGACAGTCACCTGATGCTCAACGTACACTCCAACTATATCCCAATCAAAGAGACGATCTTCTCGGGAAGCCTATTATATCATGCTCCTAAGGATAGTAGTGAGAAGATGTACACCAAAACGTCTCTCTAAGGTCGAAGGCAAGAGCTTGCAGCTCCCAAACCTGTAAGAGTCAGATCTGAAGACTTAGGATGCAAGTCCAGGGATTAGGCTCTAACTTTAGTGTGTACATCCTCATCCACTCTATCGGGAGGTAGGTATCTGCGTACAAGGATGGGCTTGCTCTCTCGAAAACAAATGTTAATTTTAATGCATTTTTTTGGTCCAATTCAATTAGCAATCCTGATTTTAGAGAATAATTATCACATGTAATTAATCCAACACAAGTAATCACATCTACCATCCAGTCCCATTCCTTTATCATAGGTTTGAAAAACTGAGAGAGGGAATCGGAAAAAGGTGATGCAGTCGATAGAAATGATGATGAACGCTTTGAGTAAGAAGACTTACAGTGCCTCCAGCTCTCTACAATGCAAGATGCACAACTGAATTGAAAATTTTAAAAAACTAATTGAGTGTAAGCGACGAAACTGCACGTAGCAGTAACTTCTATTAGTCGGGAAGAATTTCAATTTAATTTTACAAAGTAGAACATTATAAGGTACACATTATTAAAGTGAACAGTGGTCTTAGTTTAAACAAGCACAACCAAATGATATTTAACATATGCAAAGCTCTAAGAGACACGAGTGCAGGTCTAACCTATGATCCACTCAAGTCGAGCCCCACCCTCAACACGAGAGCGAAACAGGTCTTGACACACCACAAAAATAAATGTCCAAATTTCAGTTACACATGCGAGATCCCAAATGGGAACCGATGTAAAAATGTAGTCACCTAAATTATTACAAATTAATAATTACGAAAAGCATTTAAAAAGCAAAAATAAAATCCTACAAACTCTACGCTCTCTCATGACTCGACTCGATCGTAATTTTAAGTGTGCCCTTTTGATGAATCCAAGATTCATTAACTTTTCTTTTGCATTTTGACTTAAAACCCTTAACAAATGCATTTAAAGATCCATTAATTCTCATTTCTTATAAATACCATTCATGAATAAAAATGTATTTTATGTATTGAAAAACGTGTAAATAAATAAAGAATAAAAAGAAAGAAAATAAAAAAGAGAGGTAGACTATAAACATGTATATATTATAGCATGACTAAAGAAATATAAATATAGTTGAAGGATATATTTAAATAACCTAACCTCCGAGACTAAAACAGCACGGATTGATCGACAAACAATAAAGTCGAGGGAGATAAGGAAGAAAACCACAAAAAGAATTAAGTATACAATGTACACACTATTCATTATTTATCCATTATTTATCAAAACTTCAATTATTTTTAATTCATTCATCTGTACATATTTTTCATCAAATTCTTCTTATATTTATTCCTAAAAATGTATATAAAAATGTAAAAACATAAAAAAAATCAACTTCTATATATCTCAAGAAATCCAGCTTTCAAATTGTTGATTTCTCAATTTCCGAACATCATAACTTCTTCATATGAACTCCGATTTCACTCTAATCACATTTAAATTGCATAAATTAATAGTCTCTAATTAGTGAAGGTGATTCACTAAAATCAGAGTCGGTTTGCAAAAGGTTGATTGTGGGACCTAATGACAATTGGGTTTATGGGCTATTTGATTTTATTCAGAGCATACTATTTATAGTATTATTGATTTTAAAATTTTTAACTATTTTTTGATCTTGTAGATTACTTATAAATTATTTCAGAATTTTTAACCATCATTTAATATTTTAAATAAATCAAAAACCCAAATTTATAGATGAAATTGAATTGTGGTACATATACATGTATTTATTAATATTACTAAATTAATTTATAAAAAATTCAGAAATATTTATGCACATCTTATTTATTATTCTATTAATTAATAAAATATAAAAATAATATATCAAATATTAAATTAAAAATCAAAATACTATTTAGTAGGTATAGTATATGCCTATTGATTAATATTATAGTTATAATTTATAAAATACTTATTATTTATAAAAAATACCATAATTTAGTTAAAATAATTATTTACATTTTTTTGTTTTATTCCTAATTTAAATGTGATTATATACTATTTATTAACCAATTAATATATTCTTTATCCCATCCATCCTACCATGTGCTGACACGTGTCAGCACCCGGGCCCTCTTCTCCAAGAACAAGTTTGTTAAATCTGTTCTACTGGCCACATTTCACCAATTTATTCCCGTCGCATTCTACCACTATTTGTTCATCCCATTCATCCAGATTATCCACCTAACAACGTTCATAATCGATGGCCAATAGATCATCATCAACTGCCTGTCGATTCCACTATTTAAAGACCTATAGATCGACCATTAAAACTAACTTTTTCTAGCTCCAGAACTATCTGACCAAGACACCACCTTCTCCACCTTGTTGCGGCCACCACCGGTGGTGACAGCACCCGATGACCACTCTGTGTGGAAGGCTGACCTCCAGTGGAAAGTTCCAAGGCTGGACCTTGGCCTTGCATCGTTGCGTCGCACGTGCAGCTCCGGTAAAGTGTCGCACCGTCGAGCAAAAACCCAAGGGTCCAACACCCTTGATTCCCTGGTGCACCCTCCATTTCTTTCCTTTTGTTTACTTGATAATTATGCCTTTATTAGTCGAGTAAATCACGTCATTTTCTTTCCTTAATCACGCTCTGCGATCCATACGCAAATGACCTTACAATTCAGACTGACTCTAAACCAAATTTTCTCTAACAAACTTTTTTCCTGGAGATTATATTCGAGCTACTATTATTTTTACATTCATGGTCGATTCTTTGGAAATCGAGCAAATCCATATCTTGATTGCATATTTGCACGAGTCTCTAGAGAGCATCCTTCAGGTCCTTCAACTGGAGCATCACCAATTGAACCTCATCGAGCAGGTTCTAAGAGCTGGATCTTCATCTTTCCTTGCAGTCATTCATCTTCGATTCCCTCACATAGTGGGTGAGCTCAAAGTGTGGAGACGCTCCCTTTCCAGTCCCACCTCCGTTCAGAGAGCCACCAGAGAGGAGAAGATCTCCAGAGATAGAAGGATCCATCGCCGCTTTCCTCGGGATTGGGGAAGAACAATAAGAACAAGTGTTGCATAGAATATCGACACATTGGGCATCTGGACAGGCCTGATCATCTGCTTCCCTTCTAAACTTAGTTGCATGCTTCCAAATGGTGGAAAAGTTGCTAAGTGGCCCTTGCAGATGCAGAACTCCATCCTTTAAACCCGCCTCCAGAAGATAGACTATTTGAATTTGGGTCCCTGACTAGGGACCAAAGTGTGAATATTTCCAATTTTTCTTGCAGTTAGGCCCTTGATCAGGGACCTAATTGAAAGAAACCCCTCTATTTTTTTATTATGTTTCTTCTACATTACTGTTTGGACCTTGTAGACTATTGTGATGCTCTTAAACATTATTCTATAATCATAGCAGTTTCTCTTCATTTTATTCTACATCGATTTTTGAGGATTTATTATCGCTTTTTGTGTGGATTTTATTCTTTGATTATCGAATTGATTTGATTTCTTTTTTATTTCTTCTCGAGCCTGCGGCTCGAGCAATCTATCTACCATATTATATTATAGATAAATTGATTGAAAAATATTCCTTCTGAAAAAAAAATTAAAATCCAAAAAGAAGTTTTCTCGCTAAAGAAGAGAAGAAAAGAAATAAAAAATCACAAAATTATTTTCTTCACTCGAAAAACACGAGCGTGATTTTATGCCTCTTTGTGTTCAACCCAGGAACACATGTCTGGATAAATAAAGATAGAGAAACACTATTTTTTCCTCACTGATGAATTTTGTTTGATTAATTTGGTTTTGCTTCAAGCAATTTTCTGCAACTGACACCATCTCTATTTTCAAATGTGGGTAAAGCGTGATGATCAAAGTGGTGTCGTAGCTGGGGAGGTGTAGCCACGCTTGAGTTTTTTAAGTTTTATTTTTTGTGACAATTTTCTTTCACTATTCACTTATCGTGTTTTCTGTTTCTCTAGATTTTCTTGGTTTTTTATCTTTTATTTTTTATGTCTTCACATTTTTTTTATTCAATTTTCTTTGATTTTTCGTGATATTCTTGATTTCTCTTTTATCGATTTTTATCGACATTTCGTTGTGTCTTCTTCTTAGTTTTTGAGTCTTTTGTGTTTGATTTTTTTGAGGTTTGTGTATGATTTTATTCTTTTTATCTATTTGTGCTAACTCATTCTGTAGGGCATGCAGAATTAGTCGGTTTCCTATGAAGCCGAATCAGTTGAGAGTGCAGAGATTGCTCAATCTTCTACGAGCTAGATGTAGAGGAGTAGAGCAAGTTAGTCAGACAAATGTTTTTGTATAGTTTTTCAGACATTCTACATTTTTTTGTTTTATTCTGAGAGTTAGGGCACTTGCTCATCTTTCTATTTTTGTGAGAGAAGAAGGAGTGCTTGCATGTTTTATTTTTGTATAAGGGGTCCACTAAAGACATCCTGACTTGTACAACTGGACTTTGACTTTTTCTCAAGGTTTGATACGCCAGGTGCTAGTGCACTTGGGGGGACCTCACCACACTTTTTGATTTCCCGAAATTTTTCTTTGTTTCACATGATTTTGTGAAGCCTAGGGGTGTATGCATGAATGATTAGATGACTAAAATAAAATCTATCTCCCTAATACACACTTAGGCATAAGTTAGATTGTTTCAAAAAAATCATTCTTAGCTAGAGTTGCTAGATTAGGACTCGATTTTTCACAACTTTTCATGCATTAGATCAGAATTTGAAATTATGTGTGGATCACTTGCATGTACACTGTTGGTGTCAGGTATGATTTCTATCTCGACATGCATCATAGTTTTTCACTGCATTCTGTTATTCCCCCTCCGTGAGACACTATTTTTCACTGAAAAAGGAAATCAACATCTGTTAGATATTGTTGAAAATATCAAAAAAAAGTGAAAACTTCAAAATTTAAAAAAAAAAGATTTTTTTTTCTTTTGAAAACTTGACTCAAAAAATGCATGGACTTAACTTGTATTGGGAGAACAAACCCCTCATTGTTCGCAGGCACATAACTTTAGAAAGAGTGGGTGAGGATGCAATGATAAGGATTAGAGCCTAAAATCCCTGAACTTGTACCTTAAGTACATGTGCATCACTTTTTAGTGCATGGTTGCAACTGTAAGAACTTGCCTCCAACCATAGAAAGTCATTTTGATGTGCTGCGCCTCACAGTTCCCTTTAGGAATGATATAACATGGTAGCCTAGGAAGATGGTACCACTGCTTGGGGGATTGTGAGGATGTACGTTGGGAGATAGGGCGACACCACCTGTGAGTATGTTAATACAACTGCTTGATCACCAAAAATAAAATTGAAAAGATAAAATATCGAATTCTTACAGTCTCCACCGTGTGAAGTTGGTGAATCTGGGGTTTGCATTGTGTTTGGTTGTAGGATGTGTGTTATTCAGCATCTTATACGCCTTCACACTCGTGATCTTGATTTGATCTTGTATTCTCTCCCCTATTCTTTTCGACATCGAGGATGACGACTAGATGGATTTTACGCTTAGACTCTGTGAGTATTTTGATCAAATGATATGGTATAAGAGAAATGTGAATTCCTAACGCCCGACCTTAGAGGACCCGTAGTGTCTGGTAAGTCGGATCTGGCAGTTGATGTATTGGCGTCTCTCTCGGTACTCGGATATCAATCAACCAAATCGATCAAACATTCATCAAAACCCAAAGTTCTATATGTCTAAGGATATAATGCAAATGTGTGAGTTATGAATTCTATTTACTCTACAAGAAATACGTATGGGTAAGCAAGTAGAGTGTCGTCCAGGGGAGCAAACAGCGATAAACTACAAAAATGAAACCCAACTCAAGGAATCAAGCACAAAATTGTTACGGCCTAATTAGGTTTTTAAGTATTTTTTAGGCTTTTTTATTAATTTTCTTTTTTTATGATTTTTATTTGATTTTAAATTTCATCTTTTTTATATATTTTAATTTTTCAATTTTTTATTTTTATTTTATTTTATTAAATAAAAAAAATAATAATAAATAGATAACAATATATAAAGTAATATGAGAGAGATATATAAAGATATATAAAGAAGAGTCTATTTAGATTTTTCAAATATACCAAATAATATACGTTTGGAGTTTTTAATATTTTTCTTTGTTTAGGATATTTTTGTGATATTTTTAAGATTTTTATGGATTTTTAAAAATCAACATACATAAAATAGAACAAGCAGAAAATACAAGAACTTTCGAAGCACCAAAAAATATTTATTATATCAGAAAGGGCCCAAAGCAATTTTTTCTATATAGAGAATAAAAAAGAAAATTTCAAGCCTTAGAATATTTTTTTATTTTTCTATAATTTTTTATTATTTTTTACGGTTTATATTTTGAAAGTTTAAGCTTTCTATTTTATTTTTTTTTTGAATTATGGATGAGTGATAAAAGATAGTAAAATAAATGTATCCTAATGTTTTGGTCATTTTTCATGTTATATTTTAATTTTTATGATTTTTCTTAGTCAAAATAGTAAAGTATAGCTAATTTTGAATTTTTATAAATGTGAAATCAATAATAAATACCTTAATAAATTATATGTAGTAGAATATGTTGTGCGATATTTAATAAAATTTTCCTCTAATTTTTGGAGTTAAATGAAATAAACACAACAATCAAGGACTGGTTTGCAATTTAGAAAATTACAAGCATGTAATACTAACAAAATCGACAAGTCCTGGGGTGATTTAGCAAGAAACCCAATAAATTACCCCTTTAAAAAATGTTTGGAAAGGGCATTTATGGAAAATAGTTAAAGTTCAGGTCACACAAAGCAAATATCCCAATGAAATAAGTGTTTTATTTGAACTGCTAGGGAAGTATTTGCAACTACTAAGAGGTATGCATGCTATTCACAATAGACACAACAATCCCAAGGTGATTCATGCAAAAACTCCAAACTAAAACGTTAAACAAATCTGCGACATGGATTGTACTATAATTTCTTAAAAGGTTCTCATCATTTAATAACATGTCAAGTAGAATTTAGGGTAAAATATGTAAAAATCCCTAATATGTTGGCTAACGTGGAATGGACTGTATAGCGATTAAATGAAAATTTAAGTTTCAAATTTCTAAAATATCTAGAAATAAAAACATTGAAATAAATAAAAACATTCAAACTACTAATTTTTTTTCTTTCTTAAAAAATGTTAGATTGTTTAAAATCCATAAAAATTTACAAAACCCTTTGAAAAAATTTAAAAAAAAAAGAACTTTTATTTTCCTTTAAAAAACAAAAAAGAGTTTTGCATATATTTCTTGCATTTACATGTGCATTTTTCAGAATGGTGTTGATAGTTAAACTAGTCTAGAATAAAATCGAAGAATGGAGCTTGGTCAAGACCTTAATCCAATTAATTTCAGAATAACCTTACAGGAACTAGAGTTAGGACTTTTCAAGGAAAGCGACTTGATTCTTTGAGTTCATAATGCTATGTTCACATGTCATCTTGACCGATCTAAGTAGAATATTTAACAACACATGCATGACCCTTTTTGACAGTGGCTTAACTTGAACAAGCACTCTGCACATAGCTCAACATGGATGAGGTGGTGAAAAGGCAGAATCCTTTAGCTTGGGAAAACATGTGAGTGGAAGCATTCCCAGTCACAATAAGTGGCCAGTGTGCCTCAACCTAGTCTAGTGGTGTTGACATATAACGACGGGATGTTGTGGATTGCAATAAAGCTTCAAAAGAGGGATAGACTATTATCTCAAGAATAATAACTCATTATGTACATTTTGCACCATTGTATAATGATGAAAAAATTGTCTCATAAGCAAGGCATATGCCTCAAAGTCATATATCAAGGAAGCCTGCAGCTGGAGACTTGGTTACACTGGTCAAGCTCTAAGGATATGTGGCTACACTAGCCACAGTCCATTCTCTTATTTACACTCTCTTCTTGAGCTACTTGTACTTGAACTTAGAAGGGAATACCCCGCTCCTCGAGGAAAGAGTAGCAAGACTGGGAGATTAGAGTTACCTTGTTAGGGGAGGTTGTTGCTTTGTCATTTCTGAAGTGGAGAGCTATATTTCACTTATATTGTACAAGTAAAGATTCATAGTCATAAGAGTTTGCGCATGCAAACTTGTTCTGACCTGACTATTGAGGCGAGTTGAACATAGAATTGTGGAATTTGAGGGCTGTTGAGTCTTAAATCCTCTTCCCAATAAGGTTCCGCCAAACGAATAATCCAAAAGTCTAATCGAGATCCATGCTTTGATTCTATGAAGAAAAGTTTGATAATCAATACTTTTCTAAGTTCTTTATTTTCCATTTATTCTTTTTATTTTAGTCATTTATTCTTCAAATAATTGTTTGCTAAGAGACTAGCAAAGGTAAAGAATAGGGGGTGATGAATCTGTATTTCATCATCTTTATTCATTTATTTTATATTAAAATCCCTTATAAAACACCTGTAAATATCAACAAACCTCTCATTCTAGTAATCCTAATTCTTGTGTAAATACTTCATATTTATCACTATGTTAACCTAAAATAAGTAAAGAAAGGAAGGAAGAAAACAAAAGAAAACAAAAGACCATATGTATGCAATAGATATAGGTTGACTCTAACCCCAAGATTAGGTCAAGATATGACCTGATTGACCATGAATAAAGTAGTGGGAGATAATGCCTAAATATCAGAAAATCAAGAAAATCAATCCCCACCCATGTACACTCATCACTTATATATCACTATATATAATACATAGTCCTTATATATTTTATTTATTATCCAATTTCATCTTAAATAAAAATATTTTCTTCTTGTAACTTGTACATAAAAATCTTTTGTAAATACTAAAAATAATTGCAAGAAGAATCATTGTACAGATTGCAAATAACAACACTTTGAAAAAGCCACCAAGCTCAACTTGTCAGATCAATATCTTCTCCATAAAAAATCAAAATTAAGTAAATGCACTTTTATTATACTCCAAATTAAATAAACTTTAAAAATGGAAGAGGTTTCATAAAAATCGGAGTGAAGGTGTGAAATGTGGTTTTTTGGGGTGCAACTATATATTATACCTATGTATATTATATGTATATTTACTTTATTTGATTTTTGTATATATTTTTTTAACTACTTGTATATATTGTATTTGACTTATATAAAATACAATAAAATCACAAAATCAAAAATAAATAAAAATAAAATCATATATATTGTGTGTATATATATATATCACTATGTATATTGTAAAGTACACCTATTTATTTATTCAAAAAAATATTCTATAAAAATAAAATAAAAATATAATTAAAAACCTTGTAAAAAATTATAAAATAATAAATTGTAAAATCATGTATATTTGAAAAATTAATAAACTAAAAATCATGGTGTTGTATATATATGTACATATACAAATGAATAACATATTTTATTCATTTTTACCAATGTATATATTTTATTTAATTCATTAAAAATCACCAAACATAAGAAAATTTAACTAATAACATTTTTATTTTCAAATTTTTTAATTTGAATTTATTTTCAATTTTATTTTGATTTATTTCTCACTTTAATTTCCTTTTTGTCGATGTTTGTCCTATTCCTCGCATGCTCTAATTGGTTGATCGTGGGTCTGCTGACCCGGGTCAACTCTCCAATCCCCACTGATTCCTCGTGTCTATCACTCACTGATGAATTTGCATTTCATCATCTTTATTCATTTATTTTAGCTTAAAACCCCTTATAAAACACATGTAAATATTATTAAATCACTCATTTTACTAACCCTCATTCTTGTGTAATTATTTTATTTTTATCACTATTTTAACATAAAATAAATAAAGAAAGGAACAAAGGGAAAATAATGAAAATCAAATACTGTAAATATGCAATAGATACAAGTTGACTCTGACCCCGAGAGTAGGTCAAGACTTGACCTAATCGACTAGGAATAAAGTAGGCGAAGATAAGGCATAAATACAAGAAAAACTAGAAAATCAATACTTATTTGTGTATATTTATCACTTGTACACTACTAATATAATACATATTCCTTACATTAATTTATTTATCACCAAACTCACTCCAAATAAAAATATTTTCGTCTTGAAACTTGCACATAAAAATCATTTGTAAATACTAAAAATAATTGCAAGAAAAATCATTGTACAATTTGTAAATAACAACAGTATGAAAAAGCCACCAAGCTTAACTTGCCAGATCAATATCTTCTCAACAAAAATTCAAAATTAACCAAACTCACATTCAGTGTACTCTAAATTAAATAATCTCTAAAATGGAAAGGTTTTATAAAAATCGGAGTCAAGATGTGAAATGTGGCTTTCTGAGGTGCTATTGTATATTATACTATAAATATTATTTATATATGATTTGTATATTTATTTTTCTTGTATTTTTATATATATTATGTTTTAGCTATTTGTAGATATTGTATTTGACTTATATAAAATACAAATAAAAATCACAAAATCAGAAATATACAAAAATAAAATCATGTACATATTGAGTATATATTACTGTGTATATTGTAAAATATTACTATTAATTTACCCTAATAAATCATTTCATAAAAATAAAATAAAAATATCATTAAAATCCTTGTAAAATTATTTATATATTTGTAAAAATAATAAATCAAAAAACATGGTTTTATATATAGGTATATTATAGCTATGAATAACATATTCTATTCATTTTTTATCCTTGTATATTTTTTATTTAATTCATTAAAAATCATCAAAAATAAGATGATTTAATTACTAACATTTCTTATTTTTAAAAATATTTATTTGAATTAATTTCCCATTTTATTCTGAATTAATTTTATTTTTTACTTATTTTATCTTATAGTGTATTTTGACTTGTAGCTGGGCGGGCTCTGATTAGTTGAGCTTGGGTCTGTTGACCTGGTCAACTCCCCATTCAATAGCCCTCCCAACATTTTCCACACACCAGCCCATCTCCTATTTCTCCCACATGTTCTAATCATCAATACCTCCCGCATTCTTCTCCAATTCATTAGCCCAATCAACCAACTTCATTGCCCAACCATTAATTCCGCCCATCATGCTTCGAATTGCGTGATATTTGAATTTCAAATCTAGATGGACCTCACATCTATAAAAATTGCCAGATCTCATCCTTCACCAGTTTATACATTTTTCCCATCTTTTACATCCAAAATCGAGTCCACGCAAGAGCTGTTGTGATAGAGCAGTGTTCCCTTCGATTGGGAGAGTGATAGAGATCGTGGATCTGTGAGATTTGGCACATGGTCAAAGCTCTGTTGCCGCGTCACACCTCATCGCACTCCGTCGCAGATCGAGGTGAATATCATCAACATTCCACCTATAGGTAGATTTTGATTATCTCTTTCCATTTTCCATTTTGATTTCACATTTTAATTTCCTATTATTAGATGAATCCAAGTATCATCCGCCAGTTCCGATCTACAAGATCGGAGCACCACTCACCATTATTCTCTATCCCGACCATCGCTTCATCATCACCAGACATTCTCCATTCTTCCTTCATATTTGACCAACCTCGGATCACTCCTGATCAGGGGACCCGACTCCTCTCAAATCACCGACGTCGGAGTCAACATCCACCCCCTCATTCATGCTTCATGTTTCACTAATAAGTACACCAGAAAGTTAGCCTCCGAGCAGTGGCTCCATTGCAGGTCACAGGAGTGTAAGAGGAGCTTAATCTCAACATCTGGAGTATACTTCACCTCGTAGAACTAATCACCCTTCATATCTTCAAATGAGGACCTTCAAGCTTCAAAGGCATATAATTAGATGCGAGAGCACTTCGTGGACCTTCAAAGACTTTCAGGAGACGATTCTGGTGAAGATCGTGCGAGATCTTCTCAATCGAATCTTGCCAGAGTCGGCATTCAAACATGTTCTTCCAGCACCCTACGTCGTTGTTCGATCAAGAACAAGGAGCTCCAGGTGCATTTGCTCAGTTGAAAAAGCCCCAAAAGCCAATCTTGGATTGTGCCACCGGATCAGATCAGATCCATCCATGCACGCCTCAATCTCAGTCATACAACATGCCACATGGAATCGTGGAAAATTTGCACTCCAGTCCCTGCTAATTTTTTATTTTGTAAATAAGTCCTTGTAAGGACACGTGCTTGACTTTAGTTATCTGAACATTTCCCCTGCTCTTTATTTTATTCGAATTTTATTCCACTTTGAACTGAAGAGTGTACATAACACGTAATTTCTTATGTATCTTCTAATAAAAATTTGAATTTTTTGTGTTATGATTTGATCCCTGTAACATAATCATTTACATCAAGGACCTATCCAGCGCACCTCACGTGTGTCGGCATGCACATTTCTTAGGTAAATCGTGCATCTGCCCTTGCACTTTCCATCTTTGTTATTCATTTAATCTAGCAATTAACTTTTCTTTCATTATACCCCTGCATCTGTATTTTATTTTGTTTGTCAAATTGGGTTAATAAATAGCAAACCATCACTAAAAAAGCCATAAAATTTACATTAGGATTCTACTAATCCTTTTTATCTCAACTAATTTTTGTTTCAAATTTTAATCATTTTTATTATTGTAAAAAAATAAAAACCAAAAATATCTCCTGTTTGCATAAAAATCAATAAAAAATAGAAAAACAATTTCAAAAATTCAGAAAAAAATTAGTATGTATGTGTGTGTGTGTGTTTATGTGTTTAATTTTCTGACCAAATTTTATTTTCTAATTCATCATAAAAACCAAAAAATAGAAAACATTAAAAAATCAAAGAAAATCACTGGAAAATCGAAAAAATATATAAAAGCTTTTTTGAAAATATAAAAATTCATCATTTTGTTCATGCATTTTTCATCCATTTTTTTATTTTCTAGTTTAAAAACCCAAAAACATTCCACTATTTTCTGTTTATCATTTTTCTTTTTTTATTTGAATATCTTAAAACTTCAAAAATTCTTAAATAATAATAAAGACATTTGAAAAATACCAAAAAACATAAAATAATTTTATTTGAATTTTCTGCATATTGTTTATATATTTGAAAAATACAAAAAAGTTGTTTTTTCTTTTTCTCTATTTTTATTTCTTTTTCTTTATTTTTGTTTTCTTTAATTTTCAAAAATTAAAAACATTTTCAAAATATAAAAAATCATAAAAATTTATATATATAATCAAAAAGCATAAAAATATATATTAAAAAATCATCAAAAAATTAAAAAGATAAAATTCATATAAACCAAGAGTAGTATGCAAAGAATTTCTTCTTTTATTTCATTGATTTTTCATTAATTTAAATAACCCTCGGGATTTTTGTAGCCTCCTAGAGTTCGATCAAGTGCACTATACATGTAAATAAATCGCCAATTTTCTTGTTCACATTTCTTTATTCTTTTTATCTTGAGAAATAAATAAAATTTTTGTTTGACGCATCTTTGGGTTGCAACAACAGTTTCACGATGTCATTAATTCCATTAAATAAAAATCTGAAATGTCGTGTTCAACAATTGATGTCGTTGTCGAGGAGGAACGGCGAGGCTTGCTAGGTTTTTCTTCTTATAGCTTCTTATTCTTGGTTGTAGATACTTGTTTGTTTTCCTTTTTTATTTTCTTGTTTCTTTTTCTGTTATTTCTTTTTCTTATTTCTATTTATATATATGTCACTTGTCTACATTATTTTATTTTTGTCTATATTTGTGTATATATTATTGTGTGGAACTGCATCTTGTTCAGAGTGAGCACTCACTTCGAGTTCTGCATGCCATGAGAGAGCTTACACAGCGCTTGTAGGATCCGATTTGTCGGACACTGAAAGCTCCCCAAGATCAAACTTAAGGATTCAATTGAGATCTCTTTTACTTGCTCTTCTCATTTTGCCTCATATCCACTTGTTTGTTGTCTTTGTTTGCTTTTTTGTCTATATTGTCTACTTTTATTCTTTTTTATTTTAGTTCATATTTTTCATAATTTTGATCTACCATCTCTTTTGTTTCTCCCTTTCTTGCGAGGGCTCGACGAGCGAGGGTGACATTCCTAGGAGCACTGGCGCATCCAAGTGAAGAGGAGGCGGCTCGTTTTTTCATCAAGAAGCAGGAGAGCGTAGGAGGAATAAGCAGAAGACTTGGAAGATTTTGCAGAAAATTGCCCAAACATTTTTATTTTCTTTTTAGAGTTTTATTTTCATTATTATTCTTGTAAAAAGTGGTAATTATTCTTTTGGCACTTACCTCTTTTCTGTTTTTTCTAAGCCACCTGTGTGCGGGGTCTATTTCACCTAGTGCTTCTGCACTTGGGGGACCTCATCGATTTTTGTTTTCACAGCTTTTATTTTTATTTGTTTCTCACGATTTTGTGTGCTTGAGCCCTTATAAGTTAATTATATTTCCTTGACTGAGCCAGTTAATCGATTAGGTCCAAAGCCCTTAAAAGAATATATGTTCCTATAGACTAGATCATAGGATTGGATTTAGTCAAATTAATTTATTCTTGTTCGCTAATAGAAGTTACGGCTTAGGATGCTTCTCGTGCATCATTTAGGTTAGTTTATTTTTTGTATTTATTTTTATTCGAGGACCATTTTGCATGTAGACTGCTGGAACAAGGTATACATTTCTATCTCGTGTATGCATCATTGATTTCCGTCGCATCGACTTTTCTGATCTCCTCCCTTGATTGTTCTCACTTACATAAAGGAATTGGAAAATTCGTTATACATTTTCATTGAAAAAATATCCAAAAATAAAGAGAAAAATAAAAATTAAAAAATTCAGGTTGCTAATTGAACTTCACTAAAATAAAACGTAACTCATTCATTCCTTGTTTTGGGGAGAGCAACCCCTCAATGTATACAAGTACTCTCTAGACCGAATGAGGCACGCGCGCTTAATGACTAGAGCCCAAAACCCTGGACTTATTCCCTAAGCACTTAGATTGACTTTGGGTCTTGTTATTACTACAAGCACTTGCCTCTGACCTTTGTGGAAGTAGTCGTATTTGAGTTGGTGTGTTCTGTTGGCTCAGACACGAACTACCTTAGGAGACTGCATCTATGAGTTGATAATATATTTGTTTGATCACCTAAATCTAAAAATGACAAGATTAACCATCGATCTGTATAGTCTTCATTGAGTTGAGTAGGTGAATTGGGGGTTTGCTTTGCGTTTGTATGTGATTGGTGTTGAGTTGGTTGAGTTCATCATTTCTAGGTCATTAGCAATCACCTTCTGTTTCCTTTCTTGTTTTCACTCTATTTTCTTGTATCCCGCCTGCCCACCCTTATCAGTCTTCTTCACTCGTCGTTCCTCTATCTTGAGCTGTGATGATGGATCGATGTTCATTTCAGTCGGATCTTGCAGCTCTGTTTTTTCATCTCCATCATCATCGTTCACCGTGTCTTGAGATCAGAACTACGACTGACCTCTTGTCCCTTTCTTAGTCTTCTATTTCTCTTTCTTCATCCCCGCCCTCTTTGTTCCCTCCCGTTCCACTTCACATTTCTACTGGGCATGCCGAGCTAGGAGTTGAGGCCTGTAGAGATTATATTAAGCCAGAGCGAGATGAGGGACACCATTTTGATTTGCCAGGCATTCATAGTCCCATATATGAGCCATCTGTCATCCTGCATGACGAGATCGATACAGTTTCTAAGGACCAGATGATTGTCAACATTGCCCCAGCTCAAATTCCTTCACCTTGGCAGGTCATTGACCTCTTCGATCTTGACCAAGATTTCTTCGAGTCCAATCTTTCTGAGATGTTGGATGGCTTTTGTCTAATTTTGAGAGAGAACTCATTATTTGAGTATGATCATTCGTTCTCTTCCTCAAGTCATTCTAATTTTTACCAACTCCCTGAGGGTTATCTGCGGGTGATTTGTTCTTTGTACTCAATTTAATTTCCTGGTTGTGCATCTGATTTGTCAGATCACGAGATTGAGTCGTCTTCTTCTGAGTCTGAGTTGTCTCTCCTTGACGACCCTCATGAGGATGAGCCGATCTTTGAGGTATTCAGTGATTTCTCAGATTTCTCTACATTATATGCATCAAATATCAATTTTCTTAATGAGTCTCCTGATCTTGACTTTCCATACCTTTTTGAGACGGTGATTGATGTGGAGGATTCCATGACTGATCCTTCTTTCTCTACATTCGATTTCTTCGGCCCTACCCGGTCACTCCATTCTGATCTTGAGTGATGATTTCATTTGTGCTACCGGTCCCTGATTTTACTTTCTCTTCTATTTACCTGGTAGCAGACACCCGCTTGATTGCTTACTTGGGTGTCCTCGTTTTCACTGTTTACTTCATTGTTGTTCTCGCAAGACTACAATTATAGTACGACATTGGCATTACAGATGTTGTCTTGAACCTCGATACAGTGTTTTCCTAGCCTTTGCACCGAGCTAGGGGTGTAAACTCTTGCACTTTTTGAGAGGCATCTCAACATTGTCTACTTTGTATATATGTGTTTCATCTTGATTTGTTCCTTGTTTCTTTTGTTTTTATTTGACATCCTGGATCTCATATAGGATTATCATTGCTATACTTAAGATGTATTTTATCCTAAGTACATGGGGTGTATACGTCGAGTTGTTCCTTTCTGTTCTGTTTCATTACTCATGTTTTTGCCTATACTTAGGGATCTTTTACCCTAAGTATAGGGGGGAGTGACGTCATTCATTTCGTCTTCTTTCTTGTTTTTATTTCTTTTTATTTCTTATGTTCTCTCACTTGTCCTTCAACTTGTTGATATTATTTTTCTATACTTAGGGATCTTTTACCCTAAGTATAGGGGAGGACAAGTCGAGTCATTGAGTTTGTTCATTCTTTTCCTCGGTTCTCTCCATTTGTACAGTCTTCTCTTCTTTTTATTCTTTGAGTTGTTTTTTGTATATATTCTTTTCACTTTTCTTTACTTAGCACAAATTATGTCTTCCTTTGTCGCTCTTGGATCACTATGAGGACATAGTCTGAGCTAAGTATATAGGGTGTCGTATAAATTATATACATATTATAGCCATAACACGTACTTTTGTTTGTTAATAACATGGCAATTACTTGAAAAAATGTTTTGAAAAATGATTTGTAAAAATCTTTTTTAATTTGATTCTAAAATTGTTTTGTAAAACTGTTTGTAAAAATGTTTGTAAAAGTCTTTGTAAACTATTTTTATACGTTTTTTATAAAATTATTTGTAAAATAGTTTGAAAAAAAATGTAGAAGTTTGTAAAATATTTGTAAAATATTTTGTGAATGTTTGTAATTTTTTGTAAAATGGTTTGAAAAGGTTTGTAAAAATTTTTGTAAAATTATTTTTTCATGTGGGATATATATTATGGGATGTATTTTTTTGTTGTAAAATCCATATGTGTATAAAAGTTGTAATTAATTCTATTTATGTAGATAAAATTATTTGCTGTATATATAAAATTCATCTATAAAAAAAACTTTGTAAAAATTGAAGATAAAATCCTCTTATAAAATAAAAATGTGTATAAAACTTGTATAATTCTTATACATATATTTATATAAAATCCTTGTAAATATGTACATAATCCTCACTAATCCATGTAAATATATTCAATCCACTAACTCTTTTATTTCTTAAAAAATGTGTTTAAAATCCATAAAATTTTCAAAACTCTATGAAATTTTTCAAAAAGATTGTTCTTTTATTTTCATTTCCTTAAAAAAATAAAATGTATTTTATATATATTTCTTTCATTTGTTTGTGCATTTTTCAGAACAATGTTGACAGTTAAACTAGCCTAGAATAAATTCGAAGAATGAGGCTTGGTTAAGATCTTAATCCACTAAATTTCAAAGGAACCTTATAGTAACTGAAGTTAGGCCTTTTCAGGTCAAGTGACTTAATTCTTTGAGTTCATAAGGCTATGTTCACATGTCATCTTGATTGGTCTAAGTAGAATATTTAACAACACACACATGACCCTTTTAGATAGCAACTTAACTTGGACAAGCACTCTACACGTAGCTCAACACGGATGAGGTGGTGAGGAGGTAGAATCCTTTAGCTTGGGTAAACACGCGAGAGGAAACAGTCGCAGTCACAATAAGTGGTCAATGTGCCTCAACCTAGTCTAGTAGCGCTGACGTCTAACAATGGGATGTTGTGGGTTGCAATAATGATTCAAAATAGGGATAGTCTACTGGCTCAAGAAGAAAAACTCCTAATATACATGTTGCATTTTGTATATATTCAAAAAAATGATGAAAAAAAAGTCTCATAAGCAAGGCATATGCCTCAAATCTTGTATCAAGAAAGCCTTAAACCGGAGACTTGGCTAAATTGGTCATGCTCCAAGGATATTTGGCTACAACGGCCATAGTCCAATCTTCTCTACCCTCATCTTGAGCTCGTTGTACTTGATCTTAGAAGGGAATACCCCATCCTCGAGGAAAGAGTAGCTAGACTGGGGAATTAGAGCTACCTTGTTAGAGGAGGTTGTTGCTTTGTCATTTCTGAAGTGGGGAGCTATGTTTCACTCACACAGTACAAGTAAAGAGTCATAGTCGCAAGAGTTTGTGTATGTAGACTTATTCTGACCTGACTATTGAGGCGACCTGAACATAGTTGTGGAACTTGAGGGTTGCTGAGTCTTGAATCCTATTACCAATAAGGTTCCACCAAACTAACAATCCAAAGGTATGACCGAGCTCCATACATTGATTTTATGAAGATAAGTATAATAATCAATATTGTTCTAAGTTCTTTATTTTTCTTTTATTCGTTTTATTTTTCTTTTAGTCACTTATTCTTGAAATAAGTGACGCTAAGGGACTAGCAAAGGTAAAGCATAGGGGGATGATGAATCTGAATTTCATCATCTTCATTCATTTATTTTAGCTTAAAATCCCTTATAAAACACATGCAAATACTAATAAATATCTCATTTTACTAACCATCATTCTTGTGTAAATATTGTATATTTATCACTATTTTAACCTAAAATAAATAAAGAAAGAAACAAAGGAAAAATAAAGAAAATAAAAGACTGTGTATATGTAATAGATACAGGCTGACTCTGACGCTGAGAGTAGGTTAAGACATGACCTAATCGACCAAGAATAAAGTAGGGGGAGATAAGGCATAAATACAAGAAAATTCAGAAAATCAATACTCATTTGTGTATATTTATCACTTGTACACTACTGATATAATACATATTCCTTACATAAATTTATTTATCATTAAACTCATTCCAAATAAAATTTTTTCTTCTTGAAACTTGTACATAAAATCAATTGTAAATACTAAAAATAATTGCAAAAAGAATCAATGCACAGTTTGTAAATAACAACGTTGTAAAAAAGCCACCAAGCTCAACTTAGCATATCAATATCATCTCAACAAAAATTCAAAATTAACCAAACTCATTTTCAATGTACTCCAAATTAAATAATCTCTAAAATGAAAAGGTTTCATAAAAATCGAAGTCAAGATGTGATATGTGGCTTTCCGAGGTGATATTGTATATTATACCTATGTATATTATTTGTATATGATTTGTATATTTATTTTCTTGATTTATATATATTTTGTATTTTGACTGTTTGTAGATAATGTATTTGACTTATATAAAATACAAATAAAAATCACAAAATCATAAATATACAAAAATTAAATCATGTCCATATTGTGTATATATTACTATGTATAATGTAGAAAATTACTAATAATTTACCCTAATAAATCATCTCATAAAAATTAAATAAAAATATCATTAAAATCCTTGTAAAATATTATAAAATAATAAATTGTAAATTATATGTATATTTGTAAAAATAATAAAATAAAAATCATGGTTTTGTATATATAGGTATATATACCTATGAATAACATATTCTATTTGTTTTTATTCTTGTATATGTTTTATTTAATTCCTTAAAAATCACCAAAAATAGGCAAATTTAATTACTAAATTTCTAATTTTCAAACATTTTTATTTGAATTAATTTTCCTTTTTATTTTGAATTAATTTCATTTTTACTAATTTTGTCTTGTAGTGTATTTTGTCCTGTAGCTGGGACAGTCCGGGGTCAACTCCCCATTCAACATCCCTCCCTGCATTTTCCACACACAAGTCTATCTTCTCCTATTTTTTCCACGTGTTCCAATCACCAATACCTCCTGCACTCTTCTCTGATTCGTTAGCCAAATCAACTAACTTCATCGCCCAACCACTAGTTCCATCCTTCATGCTTCTGATTGCATGATATTTGTATTTCAAATCTGGTCAGACCTCTCGCCTATAAAAATTACTAGATCTCAATCTCCACCGACCGATCCATTTTTCCCATCTTTTTCGTCCAAAATCGAGTCCAGGCGAGAGCTGTTGTGACAGATTAGTGTTCCCTTTGATTGGGAGAGCGTTAGAGATCACAGATTTGCGACATCCAGCATATGTCCAAAGCTCTGTCGTCATATCATGCCTCTCTAAACTCCACCACAGATCGAGGCGAATATCATCAACTTTCCACATGTAGGTATATTTAGATTATCTCTTTACATTTTCTATTTTGATTTCACATTTTATTTTTTTGTTATTAGTTGAATCCGAGTTATCATCCACCAGCTATGATCTGCAAGATCAGAGCTCCACTCATCTTTATTCTCTATCCCGACTATTGCTTCATCATTGTCGTACATTCTCCATTCTTCCTTCATACCTGACCAACCTCGGATCGCTCTAGATATGGGGACCTGACTCCTCTCCGATCACCGACACTGGAGTCGACATCCACCCATTCATTTCTTCTTCATTTTCCTCTAATAACCCTGCCGAAGAGTTAAACTTCGAGCAATGAATCCCTTGCAGGTCACGGGAGCATAAGAGGAGCTTAATCTCGACATCTGGAGTATACTTCACCTCGCACAACTCACCACCCTCCAAATCTTCAAATGCGGACCTTCAAGCTTCAAAGCCATATCCATTAGATGCGGGAGTACTACATGGACCTTCAGATACTTTCAGGACACCATTCTGGTGAATAGTGAGCGATATCTTCTCAATCAAAACTCGTCGAAATCAGCATTCGAACGTGTTCTTCCAACACATGTTGTTCGATCAAGAACGAGGAGCTCCAAGTGCATCTAATCTATTGAAAAAGCCCTAAAATCCAGCCATGGATTGTGCCGCCAGATCAAATCAGATCCATCCACACATGCTTCAATCTCAGTCGTACAATGTGCCATGTGGAACGGTAGAAAATTTGCATTCCAACCCCCGCTAGTTTTAATTTTGCAAATAAGTCCTTCTAAGGACACATGTCTGACTTTAGTTATTTGATCATTGCCACATTTCCACTTCTCTTTATTTTATTTTCATTTTAGTCTACTTTGAATTAAAGTGTGTGCATAGCATGTGATTTCTTTGGTATTTAGTAATAAAAATCCTCATTTTTTGTGTTATTATCTGGTCCTTGGAACTTAGTTTACATCAAGGTCCTGTCCAGCGCCCCACATATACGTTGGCTTGCACATTTCTTGGGTAAATTGCATGTCTGCCCTTGCACTTTCCATCTTTGTTATCATTTGATCCTACAATTAACTTTTCTTTCATATATACCTATGTGCATATGCATTTTATTTTGCTTGTTAAATAGAGTTAACAAATAACAAAACATCATAAAGAAACCATAAAAATATCTTAGGATACTACTAATCCTTTTTATCGCCACTAATTTTTGCTTCACATTTTAATCATTTTTATTATCTTTAATAAATCAAAAATCCCAAAAATATCTCGTTTGCAAAAAAATTCAAAAAAAAATAAAAAAACATTTTCAAAAATTCTGAAAAAATAGTGTGCATGTTTTTTATTTATTTAATTTTCTGACCAAGTTTCATTTTCTAATTCCTCATAAAAACAAAAAAATAGAAAAAAATTAAAAAATCATAGAAAATCACTGAAAACTCAAAAAATATAAAATTACTTTCTGGAAAATATAAAAATATGACTTTCTGTTCATGTATTTTTCATCCATTTTTTATATTATTTCCTATTTTAAAAACCCAAAAACATTCGCATTATTTTTTATTTATCATTTTTTTATTTTTAATTTATCTAATATCCTAAAAAATCTAAAAAATGTTTAAAAACACAAAAATATCAGAAAAATTCCAAACAAAAAAATAAAATTATTTGAATTTTTTGCATATTTATATTTGAACAATGCAAAAAGTTATTTTTCCTTTCTTTGCTTTTATTACTTTTTATTTTTTTATTTCTTTTACTTTCAAAAATTAAAAACATTTACAAAATATAAAAATTTTAAAAATATATAAAATCAGAAAAGCATAAAATATAAAAATTAAAAATTCATAAAAAATTAAAAATACAAAGACAAAAACTAAGAGTAGTGTGCATAGAATTCCTTCTTCTATTTCATTAATTTTTCATTGATTTAAATAACCCTCGGTATTTTTGTAGCCATCCTAAGTTCTCTTATACGCTATACATGTAAATAAACAGCAAATTCTCTTGCTCACATTTCTTAATTCTTTTTCGCTTGAGAAATAAATAATTTTTTTGTTTGACACTTCTTTATATTGCGACGACAGTTTCACATTGTGATTATATCCATTAAATACCAGAAATGTCATGTTCAACACTCATCGGCCATGTTTAACTTACTTTTCCTATGTGCTCCGATCATTAACGCCCTTCGACTTCTTCTCCAATTTGTTAGCCCTAACCACCACCTCCATCGCAAAATCATTAACCTCGTCGACTATGCCTTGGATTGCGTGTATTTTGAAATTCAAATCACGTCGGAATTCGCTCCTTGTTAAAGACCCAGTTCCTCCTCTACACGAGTTGATCGGTCTTTCCACCATTTTTGCGCCCAAATCTGGTCCCTAGAGTCGAAGCGAGATGACATCGACCTTCGTCGTAGCTGGCAAAGCATAAAATTGTTTAGGATACGAGATCCACCCACGTCACCAGAGCGCCCGCGACGTTGAGATTCTCTGTTCTCCGTCACAATTTGAGGCCATTTTCTTTATTTCCTTCACCGTCAGTATTGTATAGTGTTTTCCTATCGATTTAGCATTTTAATTCATCATTTAATTACTTGCATTAGCATAGATTCTCTCATCTTCTTATCCTTCCGATCTGCACAATCGTAGGTGCTTATATGGTCCTCATTTTTATCCGACCTCACCCCTACATTCACCCTGACATTCTTCATTATCTTCCCCAAGTTGAACACCTCCAAATCACCTCGAATCTGGAGTTTGGTCTCCATCTCGTTCGCCCTCGTCGGAGATCCCCATCCACCACCATATTCATTGTTTTTGCTGCTAATAAAATAACTGGAGTACCGCCTCCGAGCGCTGAAACTTTTGCAGGGTCCAGGAGCATAATTGGAAGCAATGGGTAGGACCTGGAGGTCCATCTAGAGCTGCATATTGTTCGACCTCTAGATTGCGCTTCAGCCGTCTCCACCCACCGTGGAACCATCAAATCGACGGAGGAACTTTTCAGGAACAAATATTGACCTTCAAGTAGCGACGTGAGAGGAGATGGGTCGAGATTCATCCGATCGAAGCTTAGAGGAGCAAACCTCCATCCTAGTTCTTCAGGATGCCTTTGTTGACGTTCGACCAAGAATGAGTGCCAAATCAATCTCGTATGTTGATAAAACCCCAAACGACCGCCATATATCAGATCCTCCCGATCAGATCTGAGCCATCTGTACGCGCCAAATTTCCACCGCAAGATCATATCGTTCAATACATATCCATTGTTGATTCTGCCACTTGGAATGGAAGAACATTTGCACTCCAGCCCTGCCATTTGTTTTATTTGCAAATAAAACCCCATGTGAGACACATGCCATTCTGTTATGAATTGATAGTTTCAATATAACCTTGATATATATTTTATTTGCATTTTAATTCATTTTGAACTGAAGAGCATGCATAGCATGTATGTTTTGGCGAAATGGCAATAAAAATCCACATGTTTAGTGTTATCATCTAGTCCTCTGAAAGAAAGTATTTGCATTTATATCTATGGCAGTGCGACTCACATGTGCTAGCGCGTGCATTTGTGGGTAATTTACATAATTAGCCCCAAATTTTTATTATGTTATTGTTTAGCCTATAGAAATTATTTCTTTGTATTTTGGTCAATATGATCTGTAGTTTATTTTCTTGCTAATTGCATTTAATAAATATCATACCCTCATTAAAACATCCAAAAAATCATTTTAGGTTCCTGCTAATCAGTACTTTCAACATTAATTTTTATTTTGCATTTTAATCTTCATATTATTATAAATAAATCAAAAACTACAAAAATGTCACATGTTACATAAAAATAAATAAAAATATAAAAACTTTTCAAAATATCTGAAAAAATAATTTGTGTATGTTTTTATTTATTTAATTTTCTAACCAAATTTCACTTGCTAAATCTTCAAAAAAATGAAAACATTAAAAACTTAAAAAAATCATAGAAAATATTTGAAAAACCCAAAAAATACAAAAATGATTTCTGGAAAACTCAAAATTTCATCTTTCTATTGGTGATTATTTTCTTAATTTTGTATTTTATATCTTATTTTAAGACCCTAAAAAAATTCGCATTATATATTTATCATTTTTCCTGTTTTTTATTATTTTGAAAACCTAAACATTCTAAAAATTCTGGAAAAATCACAAAAATAGTAGAAATTTTTCATAAACACAAAAAAAATATTTGAATTATTTAGATATTTTTTCAATATTTAAAAAATACAAAAATAACTTCATCTTTCTTTTATTCTATTCTTTATGTTATTTGTTTTCTTTTATTAAAAATCTAAAAATATTACAAAAATATCATTAAAAATTTTCATAATCATGTAATCATAAAAAATATAAAAACTAAAATTCATAAAAAAATATAAAAATTCAAAAAAACCAATAGTAGTATGTATAGAATTCCTTCTTTTATTTCTATGATTTTTCATTAAATTAAATAACCCTCGGGATTTTTGTAGCCTCCCTAAGTTCGATCTTGTATGCTATACAGGTAAATAAATAGCAAATTCTCTTTCTTATGTTTCTTTATTATTTTTGCCTTGAGAAATAAATAATTTTTTGGAAGGATTTTCAGGGTTGCAACGATAGTGCGTTAATTCAATTAAATTAAAATCCCCGAATTCCCATGATCAACACCGGCTTGTCCATTATATACATTCATCATAAGGTCTAATAAAATCTGATCCACATCCATACTTCATTGCTTCATTCTTATTGTGTGGGTTAATTGATGAATTTTCGGAGAGATTCTTTGGATGTCATCGCAGCGATTGTGGTCCTGCCTTGTGTGGACCACAAGAAAGTATTTGTATTTTCTTTCTAGCTATTTCAGCGAGGGATGATGGTGTCAACCAAGGCGATGCAGAAGGTCGATGCGGGTGAAGGACCAAGGCAATGGTGAGGTGGAAGGAGATGTTAATGGGTGGTGGCGTAGTAGGGGGAGATTGAAATGATGGTAGCCGGAGAAGGAGAAGAGGGCGAAGAAGATAAGATGATGAAGTGAAGGCAGTCGGTGAGAAGAGGAGAAGAAAGAAGAAGGTGCTTAAAAGAAGAATGGATCAGAGAAAGAAGAAGGAGAAGAAATCTACCTAGGGTTCTCACTGTGGCTGTTGGAGGAGCTACAATGCATTCCGGTCATCGCCTCAAAGAGCCCAGGCGGAAGGAGCTCTAAAGCTGGGTAGTCGTTCTTGGGAGACAACTACTACAAGGACAAATGGAGGTCCTTGGATATCGTCGGAAAAGGGGCATTTTCACTCAACCATCATCACCTACCCACTAACACTAAGTATGGATTGGGAGCTTGGGGACTTTCCTCTCTCAAATGGCAGATGTGGGCGACAGGGGGCAGTCGATGGGTTTTACTAGAGGCCGGATGGTGGCCGATGGATACGGGTAAGAGAGGTAGAAATAATTGGAGATAGAACAACCATGGTAGGAGAGGAAAGAGCGGGAGCGGGCAGTAGTTTGGGTTGCATGCCGCAGAAGGTGGGGAGGTGGAGGAACGAGTGCACCACTATAGAGGGCGGAGCGTAGGTTGTGGGAGAAGGAGGAGATGTGTCGGCAACAGGCACTTAGCAAGGAAAATAAATTAAATAAAGCAACAAAATTAATAAATAAAAAGTAAATAATAAAAAAGGGGGTGATACGTCATGGTTCCAGGAGCTGTAATGTGTCGCTCCCAGAAAATTCAAAAAATAACGAAGAAGAAAAATAAAATAGAAATAGAAAGTCAAATCAAAAAGTGATCTTAATGAAAGACGTTCATCTCGGTGATATCTAAACTTTCGTGAAGGAACCAAAATCAAAAGAAAACATTTGTACAAAACATATTTTTGGTGGTGCTCTATAGATATAAAATATTGTATTTTTGTATTTTAAAAATTTTTTTATTTTTAAATAAGATGAAAATCAAAACAAAATTAGATGAATAATATAAATATTTACCTAAATCTAATTTTTCATTGTTTCTGAAGATTAATAAATACACAAATAAAATAAAATAAAATGGACATATATGCATACTCTACATAGAGAGGGTGATTTATTTTCTTTTACTTTGCCTCATTTTTTATTTGGATTTTTGCATTTTTATTAAAAAATAAATAAAAGAAAACAAATAAAAAAGTGATAAGTCAAAAAGAATTATTTTTGTACATAATAAGGTCAAAATAGTCAATATGTATAATATACAATGAGGTCTTAAAGCCCAAGTTTCACATATAAACTCTGATTCTTCTGAATTTGGTCTTGTTGTGTAGATAATTGAATGTACTTTAACTCAAAAGTGAGAATGAGTTCATAGGAGATTATATGAGGGAGATATTCACATTTACAATTTTTTGTTTCAAAACTAGGGTTTGGTTTTTATTGGAAAATATACAAGTTAGCATTTTTGGTATTTTTTCTTTGTTAATGTTAGTAGTATGTACACAATCAAGTTAATTTTATTTGATTTAGAGTTAGTGGGAAATCATTAAAAATATTGGAAATTATGGTAATATACTTGTGATAATGTACAAGATTTTTGGCTTCATATTTAATGCAATTATGCATTCTAAAATGTGAATCTTATTTACATATGCATGAATGATAAACATGAAATATATGTGAATAAATGTAGCTAATTACTTGGGAACAAAGCTCTATTTTCATCTTTGGATTGTCGAATCACATATTCATCACTCACACGCATCGCCACTGCCCTCGCTTTTCTCCACATTTTCTGTCGTCGACGATCGGAGGTGTGTTGATCAGTCCCCTTTCCTCAGAGCTCCAATGCCTCCACCTCGACGGGAGCTACAACTTTCGATCGCCTCCAGCATTGCTTTCCGTGGCATTGTCGACAACAACCATGCCTCACCGCCTCGGTCGTCCAATCAGGATCGGGTGGCCTTGGAATCGCCATGTTGCGAACTCTAAAACCCTCATAGATGCACACCAAGGTAGCTTTCGAAGTGCCTCACTGTGCCACGTGGAGGTTGGGACCTCCGATTTTCAACTCGCCCTTTGAACCTACCTGAGCCTCCAGTGACTCATGTGCAATGCACGTGAGTGCTGGGAATTATGCACGTCGCGCCTCACATATTTGGTAATTGCATTCATACCCCCGCCAACAGCAGTCATGTGTGCAGCATGCCCTCTCTGGCTAAATTGCATATCATGCCCTCGTGGTTTCTGGGTAATGACAAAATAACACATGTGTTATAGTTTCTCATTTAGTCTTATTCAATTTAATTTTTGCATAAAGATCCTCTTGTTTGGACATTAATTCATAGCATCATTTATCATCATATTTTAATTTCTCAAATTGCACATTGTAGAACAATAAATTCTCTATCTTGTGGATGATTGATTTCATTTTTATGAGTATTGTTTGATTTAATAATATTTATTGTGGAGAAAAATGCCATATTTTACCCTATCAGTGTTGGAAATTCATAATGAATCAACAACTGCTCCAAGCGTTCACAAAAATTCATATTAAATAGAATTGATTGTTCTAATTTGTGCCAAAAATCATCTCAGTTGCATGCATATTTTCTGAAAATAAATTAAGTTGTCATTTTGGTAATTATATTTAAATTCTCTGTAAACTTGATAATTTTATGGGTTATCAATTTCCTAGATACATCTTCATTAGATTTGATAATTTTATCTAGATAAATTAATTAGTTTTACTATTTCCTAAAATTAATTCACTGAAAAACACACTGTCTACATATTTAATTCACAGTAAATTCATTTTGCATCAAAAAATTCCAAGAAAATCACAGTAGCTTAACTTCATCATTTTAACATTTTGGCCAAGTTTTAGGATTTTTGAAGACCATTTGATTGAAAAATTTCATTTTAGTCCCTAAACTTTGACAAAAATGCTTAATGCCATTAATTGCATAAAAAACAATAAAAATGCTCCTTTGAAAACCTAGTTCCAATTCATCATAAAATTTACCTAAGGATATGGCCTCTCTGAGTTCGATCTTGGGCTTGCTCAAGTAAAATAAATTTGACAGCGCGTATTAAACTGAAAGATTATTTTAGCTGTTTTTTATTAATGCTTAATTTCCAACTACAACACCATAAAAACCACGAAATTGATGTTAATTCCATGTAATTGGCGAGGGCATTTATGGTTTTTTTTTCAAATGGTATAGTTGTTGGGGAGGCATGACTTAGGATGATTTTTTAGACAATTTAGACATTAGGTTTTCCACCTCCTGAATAGTCTGACCCCCAAGCTTTCTTGTAATTATTACTCCATTTATTTTTTGCGCATTTTTATTTATTTATTTATTTTGAGTCATCTCTCTGACCACCATCTTGTTTGTTTGTGTGACAAACCCGATGCGACAGAGTGGCTACTTAAGTAGTTGAGCAACTCAGGAGAATTGGAGGCCGGCTTTTTCATGAAATATGTTGACTGAAAGGAAACGCATAAAATTAAGATCGACTCGAGAGAGAGTAGAGTCCATAGGATTTTATTTTTGCATTTTATCTGATATGTGTTATTATCAATTTGTAATAATTTAGGCAATTGCATTATTTACAGCGACTCTTGTTTGAGAGCTTGCACGTGTACCTGAGACATGGACATTATTTTTCTTTGTTGTTGTTATGTCGAGAGTGGTTCTCGACATGGGTGGCTTGTAGGTTAGACTTGTACTCGCAGCTCTTAAGGCTTTACATAGGCCATCTATCAATTGTTTGTGCTCGTGTTATCTAGGACCACACTTTTCACACCTAATAATACATACTTGAGAATGTTCTACTTAGTCAAATTAAAATTACATTCTTATCGACTAAATAGAAGTTCCTTCTAGGTGTGGTTTTATCACTTGTATTCACTTATAGTAAAAAATTTAAATTCGGTTGTGCATCTTGCATTGTAGAAATCTAGATGCACTTGATGAATCTCCACTTCAACACCTTTATTCTATCATTTTGGTCTTAAAAACCCTAGCTAAATGCAAGTAGATATCATTATTTTGTACAAATTAGCATCCATTATTAATTTTATTTATTGTACATAAAATATAGGTTTTATTGTCAAAATTACAGAATAAAGAAAAGAAAAGAAAAAGAATAAAATGTCAAAGGTATTTTATGACCCTAAACCCTGAGACCAAGTCAAGAATAGATTTGGTCAACAATGAATAAAGTAGGGGGAAATAAGGGCCAAATAAACAATTAAAATCCCATTTATTTGTTCATCAATAGTTCATTTTTTAGGCCTATTTTACTCTTTATTATTTAAACATCAAATAAAGAAACTTTGTACATAAAAATTGTAGATAATAATATATAGAAAAATACAAAATTGATTTCACATAAAAATAATACAAAGTGTGCATTTTATACTCAGAATAAAAAGCCAAAACCCAATCCCAGACCAGTATCTCCTCAATAAAAACTCAAAATGCATCGAAACTACTTTAATTGTATATAACTTTTAATAAGCTATTTAATGAAGATGTTTTCATTCAATTTGGAATTAGGATGCAAAAGTTAGGTTTTGGACCCGTATTGTATAGTTTACCTAAATAAAATATTTATTTTATTTATTCTTTATAATTTTATATTTTTATAATTTTGTAAATATTATTTATAATAAATGTACATATTTAGAATACAATAAAACCATTAAAATACCTAAAAATTAAATATTATACAAAACTACATAGATGAAATACCTATACTTATACCTATATGATATATACCTCAATTTATTTAAGTGCATAAAATACATCATAAAAATATAATAAAGATATATTTGTGTATCAAAAAATAAGTTATAAATATATAAAATATTAAAATAATATGATAAAATCAAATGTACAAAACAAAAATAAAATATACAAAACATAGGTCAATATACCTATAAATACACTTGTAAAAAGTAACTTGTAATATATTAACTCATAAAAATAAATAAAAATCATATTAAAATACTACATGAAATAATAAACATTTTTTTTATTTTATAATCAAAATTTAATAAAATCATTTACTATTTTTAATTCATTTATTTTTAATAAAGACTACTCTTTTGTCCTGTAGCATCCTATGTGGACCAATCAGGATGCGAGGACTGTTGACCTCGGTCAACTAACCTGTCTCCTCATTGCAACGTGTCAGAACCTCGAGCGGCCTAACTTCCTTGATTTTTCCCAACCGCTCCGATGTCGCTTTGCCCTCGAGTCCTTCACCACTTCTGCTCCTTGATCTTCTCATATCTATGTCGAATCATCTCCCATCACCCTCCTCATCGCCTTCGCTCACCACCCTACATCGAAGCTCACTCCACTTTACTGTATATAATCCGCCATTCTTTAATTATTTGGTCATTTTCCAAGTACTAAAACCAGCTACCCTCAGTTAAGAGTGTCACCAGGTAAGAGATGGTGTACCCCTGAGGTGTTGGCGCGACATAAAGAGGAGGAAGGTGTACCCACAATGGAGCTCCGACCCGTCCTGCTCCTTCGCTTCCCAGACAAGTTCGAGCTATGCAATTTTACATTTCTAGGTAGATTTAGATGTCAAGTTTCCTTTCATGCATTTAGTTTATGTTTTAATTAGTAGATTTAGCTTAGTTTCAAAAATTAGCTTCACTGAAGCTCTTGATCTCCGGCCATCGTGACTCCCTGTTCTACCTTGTTCCGACGTCCATTAGTCACCTCACTACCTTTCCAACTCGCTTATCCACTAGAATCACCCATCAGCACCCCTAGATCCAATCCTAGATCTGGATTCCGATGCTCCTCCATCATCCTTCGCCTGAGCATCATTATCCTGCTCAATATTACATTGATTCCACCAAATAAAAGCCAAGATATTGTTGCCTTCATCTTGTCATGCTTTCTAGCCCATTTACAGGTCTAGATGACCCTGTTCTAGGGGTTTCAAGGGTCGAAGAGCACCTCCACGTTGTGACGCACGCTAGAGCTCCACTAATGAGCTCTGGACTTCTTTGAGAGGTCGAGCAGCTGTGGACAGTCCTGAGTAACAAGAAGAGCATCCGAGCAGCCTATTTGGAGGCTGGAGGAGGAAGCTAGAGTTGATCAAGTGAGCTCTAGGGAAGCCTTCTTTCTATTTCTTCCAGGTCCACCCCGGACCATTCGATCGAGTCGAGTTCTTCGCGAGGCACAACTACCGCCAGATTGCCAGAGCCCAGACCGCAAGATCTCGATTTGAGATCTAATCCAGATTGTAAGCATTGAACCGTCATCGTGTGCGGAGAGAGAGATGTGTGGCAAGTGAAGACATATGAGCCATCCATTTCCGCCTATTAGGGGTTTAATTATAGATCCTTCCCTCGATTTATTTATTTTTAGTCATGTAAATATAATTTGCAGTATAAATATATTTGTAAATATTGCATAGAAACCCCTAAAGTTTATTAATATTGCATATGGGTCTAGTCTAGGTCAGCTCATGTGTAGTCCCACGTGAGCTGGCCATTTTGCAAAGAAACACTCATGTGTTTTTGTATTGGTTTTTTAGTATTCAAATTTTAAATACCAGACATATAATTTTCAGAAATTTACACATGTATCCTTGCCTTATAGTTTTACTACAAATATCCCTCGTTAGTTCACACATATTGTATGTATTTCATTTATTAAAAATAGCATTTGTGCTCCAAAAATTATACAAAAAGAGGGTTAGAAGCCTGCTATCATGTACATTCACAACACATTTTTTGCATTTTAGCATTTTACCTGTTTATTAAAAATCAAAAAGAGCACATTTTGCCCATAGTTGAATTAAAAATTACAAAAAATATATAACCTTTTTGAAAAATTATTAAAAAATATATTTTGTTTATTTTAGTGTAGTATCCAAAATTCCCTAAAATAGAAAAGGAAAAAGACTAAAAATTAAAAAGATCCAAAATCCAGAAAAAAAGAGGAAAAATCACCAAAAATCCCAAAAATATTTATTTTTTTCTGAATGTTCCTTATATTACTATCTATATGGAAAAGTGATTTAAAGAATTTTTTACTCTTTTATTACTTATTATCTTCAAAACAAGACCCTTTATTTGATCCCTGTTTTGGGATATTTTTTACTTTAAAAATATATAAAAAATGCAAAAATTCACCAAAAATCACAAAAATAGTAGAAAATTATACAAAACCCAAAAATATTTTACTCTGTTATTTTGTGATTATTTGTAGTAGTATTAATAAAAATTTATTACCCTATTTTATTTTTTTATATATTTATATATATTCCTATATTATATTAGAAGAAAAAGAATTAAAAATCGGAAAATATAAAAAGAAAATAAAAATTATTAAATCAAAAACAAAAAAGTATAAAGTAAAATCCATAAAAAAATTAAAATTAAAACCCACACAAAAGAGAATAAAAAGACAAGAAAGGAAAAAATTTTGTGCATTATTGCTCAATCTGTCATTTGCTCCTTGTGTTCGACACTCTACGTGTTTACACACTATACACATTTTGTAGAGTTATAATACATTTAACTCCACATTTTTGCTTTACATTATTATATTCATTTGTGGGTTAGTTATTATTTGAATCGGGGTTTCGTGAGTGGTCGCCTCAGCGACAGTGTAGTTCTCACCTTGTGTAGAATACATTAGACCTTTGCAAAAACCCATTCAACAAATGACGTCGTTGCCGGGGAGCAATTCCACATAGATTGTATTTATTTGGTTCTTCTCTCTTGTCTAGATTTTTATTTTATTTATGATTCCTTTTTGATATTATTTTTAAACTGACTAACCCTTTTCCTTAAAAGACATTGTTGCGAGGGACCTCTATGTGAGGGGGGGACTTCTTAGGAGGACATGTACACCCAAGCAAGGAGGAGTCGGCTTTTCTGACCTAGCCAACGGGAGAGTGCGACAAAGTCATAGAGGAAATTTTGAAGATAATGCCATTTTCGTTTCATTTTATTTTATGTGTAATTTAAAGTGTGAGAGAGAGACATATAATTACAATATTTTGGACTCTCTCGGATATTGCTACTTCACAAGGTCCATTTCCCTAATGATTGTTCACTTGGGGACCTCATCGATTTTTGTCATGTTTTCATCGCTTTCTTTTTCATTATTTTTCCACTTTATTTTTATTTATTTGTGTGATTGAGCCCTAGTTCTAAGATTTGGTTGCTCAATAGATTAAGGTCAAAAGCCCTAATTATATTTGCATGTACCTATAGATTCGTGTTTCAACTTAGTCAAATCTAAATGTTGACTATTTAGACTTGAGACTGCATGCCGAGAGAAGCTCTACACAATGCTTGCAGGACCCCCTGAGGCGGGCACCAATAAGCTTCCGAGATCGGACCTTAGGTCTCATATCTAGATAGTTAGCATCTGGTGCTTCACGATAATAGCATATTCTATTCTAGGGCGATTCCATCAGCTTGCATTTCATATACGTTAGCTTTCAATTCTGTTATGCATCCCGCATGGAGAGAGCTAGGAAGCATTGTAAGTCTCTTGACTATGCATGCATCATCGATTCCCGACTTGCATTGCTTTTCCAACCTTCTCCCTCTGATTTTGATCACCTAGGATGTTAATGGAATTGGAAACTCGTTAGACGATTGCATTGAAAAATATCAAAAAAGTGATAACCAAAAATAAAATTGGGACTGCTAACTCTACATGATTTTTAAAATAAACACGATGGATTCATTTTTTAGGGAGAGCAACCCCCTCATTATATTCTGCACTTTATATGTGACACTAAGGATTAGTGCCCTCATCTGAGGCCTACCTACGTGCTTGTACAATTGTTTTGAAGCTCACCTAACTCTAATTTGGAAAAGATAAATGACCACCATCTTCGGTCTTCACTATGTTGAGTAGGTGAGAATGGAGGTTGCTTCATACATTGATTGTGATTTTGGGCCCATTCACGTTCATCATCCTTTGAGCTTGTAGATCCATGAGTTTTTGAGTTCCTATTATTGAGTCCATTTCCTTTTCTTTGTATATAGTATTGTCTTCTTTATTGAGTTGTGATTGCGGGTCTTGATCTTTAGTAGCCGGATTTCACGGCTACCTCCTTGCCCATATCATGTTATCTCTGGTCCAGTTCAAGAAGAATCTCTTCATGGACCACAATTTTGTTTTCGTTTCACTCTTCTCGCCTTCCCTCCTCGTCCCCTTCAGTGTCATCCCTTCTTTCAATCGGGATTGATGTGCTATTAGATGAGGCCACATCGAGGTTTTAATTGCAAGAATTATTTGAGTTAGCCAGGTAGATTTGAGGATGTTGAGAATGGTGTTCTATGTTTGGTGGGTCTGAATTTGATATGTGCATAGATATTATCGAGGATTCTGATTTTGGCACGATTAGAGGTGTGATTCTTTATTGAGGATTGTTGATCTCTCATATCGGATCGAGGATGTGATCCATTTATGATTATTTGATAATGCAGCTTCTAGTTGGTTCTGTCTGACTTGATTCAGATGTTTGACGTACTATCTATGCATGTTCTTTGCAGGAACGGTGCTTGGAACCCACATGATTTCACTCATCCTTTTTTATTGATCCATCATCCATCTCCTGACTCTCATATCCCCATTTAGCACTCAGAGAATCTCCGTCTGACATCTTGATCCATCTCAGCTAATTTGGTTGATTTAAGGGATTGCATTGTGATTACCTTGATAACCTCTTATCCCTCCCATAGCCTTATGCCCTCCTACTAGTGATTGATTATTTTGAGGACCTGAGACTTGATGCACCCATTGCCCTAATTTTCATCGACTTAGTTTGCATCACACCCCGAGGATTACCTACGGGAGAATGCAACATTTTCTTTACGATCAGTTCCACTCATTGCTTATGTGTCCATCTTGGTGGAGTACAAAACTGAGTCGTCTAATATGAGTAGTCGATATCACTGTCTGATTGTGCGTCTGATCTGTCGGAGCATGAGATAGCTTATCCTAGTTATCTGGACTCCTTTAAGTCTTCTCTCCTTGACAATACTCACAAGGATGAGTCGCATTCTTCTGATTATTCCCCACTTAGTTCATAGTACTCTCTAAGGGTTATCTACAGGAGACTGTGACATCTTCGAGGTCTTTCGGTCTCTTCTATTGGGTAGCCGATCTGTCGTCTACCGAGACCGCTTTTGTTGATCCGTCTGATGGATTTGACTCCTTTGAGTCTACTCTCCTTGATGACCCTCGCAAGGATGAGTTCTGTTCTAATAATTCATTGCTTAATATGTATCTCTCCCCGAGGGTTATCTACAGGAGGATACATCATTTTGTAGGTACTTGGTTTCACTTCTGGTGTCTCCAATCTGTTGGAGCACGAAGCCGAGTTTTCTAATTTGTATACTCCTTCTCTTCCCTGGTTGTGTATCCTATTTGGTGGATCACAAGACCGAGTCTTCTTATTTTTCAGAGATCTCTAACCCATCTGAGTTTGCTCACCTTGACAGCCCTCGTAAGGATGAGTCGTGTCTTGTGATATTTGGTGTGTTCTTGATCTTTAGACCATATGTCCACCAGATATCGAGTTGCGTAGAGAGTCTCCTACCCTTCACTTTTCATATCCTCCTGAGACTATGAGTGACATGGAGGAATCTGTAGTGATCCCTCCTCCTCCATGTCTCTTATGATATCGGCTTGGTCTCTTACTCTTTTATTATGAGCTAATGTTCTGCTTCCCGCTACCAGATCTTGGCTTAGTTTTCGATTTGTTTTTCTTGGTAGTTGACACCCAATTAATTGCATATTAGAGTGTCTTTCTATTTCTGATTGTGTCCCCATTCTCACAAGGAGACGATGACGAAAGTACGATATTCGACTGTCAGATACCATCCTCCACTTCACCATTCTTTACTACTTGTATATATATGTTTGTCTTTTCATTCCATCTTTCTCCCATATGTCATGTGTACCCCATATAACTCACCATATATGTGTGTCTATACGTAGGATGTACCTTGTCTTAAGCATAGGGGGGTGCACCATTATGTTTGCCTTTCCTCGTCTTGTTTCATCACTCATGTTGTTTCCTATACTTAGATATCCCTTACCCTAAGTATAGGGGGAGTGATGTGTACATTCACCCAACGTATTATTTTTTTCTTTTTATCGGTTTCTTTTTTCCAATCCCCTAGCGTATCTCTTCTCCTGTTGATTTTCTCTGTTATACTTAGGGATATCTTACCCTAAGTATAGGGGGAGACAGACTGAGTTGTGATCTACTTATTCCCACCCTCAACCCTCTCTACATGTAGATGCAGTCTGCTATACTTAGGATTATTTGATCCTAAGTATAGGGGGACGGTCTACATCTCATTCGTTTATTTCTTTATTCTTTCATTCCTTATTCGGTTGTTGTAGTTTAGGATTTTCTATACTTAGTACGAGTTATGTCTAGTCTTTTTCTCTCTGATCTATGAAGACATAGCTCAAGCTAAGTATAGGAGGGTCATATATACTTCGTATATTTAGACAAAAATCTTACTTTCGTATTTTCAAAATAAATATGGCTAAAATAATATATATAAATATACAATTCAATTAATAAAAAGATGTATATTATTCCTTAAATTCTTTTTGTATATACTAATTAATAAAATAGGTAAAAATGTTTTGCAAAATGATTGAAAAATAGTTTGGAAATCTATTAAAAAATCTTTTGAAAACTATCAAAAAAACTATAAATATTTTCAACCTTCATAAAATTATTTATTTGTAAAATTTCTTTTTCTTTGTGTAAAATGAATTGTTTTGAAAACCTATTTTCAAATGGTTTTGAAAATGATTGAAAAAATAATTGAAAAATATCTATATACTATTTGAAAAATCTTTGCAAAAATGGTTTTCAAATGTTTGTAAAAATTATTTGCAAAAATTATTTTGAACTATAGTTTTTAAAATTGTTTGTAAAATTAGCTTCTAATAAGTTTGAGGAATATATACATCATCCAAGCAAATAAAAATTTTTCACCAATTGTATATACATATAAACAACTAACACATCTCTTGTAAATCCTTTAAACCTCAATTCTGAAAATAATAGATGCACACACGTATAAATCTGCACATGCTCCCTTTTCTTCCGAAAGTCTTTTTGTTTTGAAATATCACAAAAACATTTGCAAAATCCTTTTGAACAATTGCAAAAAAAATTAAAACCTTTTCAATAATCCGTAAAAAGTTCAAAACAAGAAAATTGCATCACAAAAAGATTTTCTGCATTGTACAAAGCATTTGCAATTTTCGTATTGAGATTGATAATAGAACAAGTCTAAGTAGAATCCAAAGATTGGAGCTTGGTTTGACCTTAAACCTACTTAATCACATGAACCTTATAGGGACTGGAATTAAAACATTTAAAGTCTACTAGGCTTAATTCTTTGAGATAACGAGACTTGGTTCAATGCCATCTTAACTGCCTAGGTAGAATGTTTCGGAGCATGCATATGACTCTTGTTAATAATGACCTAGCTTGTACACATGTACCTTACACTTCGCTCACCTTAGTTGAAGTGGTAGAGGGCTTGATTTACTGGCAAGAGACACAAGCCAATGGAAACATCGGAAGTCACACTTTTGTGGACATCGTACCACAACCCGATTCAATGGAGACGAGGTCTAAAGACCGAAATTGTGGGTCGTAATAAAGCTTGAAAAGAGGGATAGTATACTGGTTCAAGAAGAAAAAGTCCTTATGTAAATGTTGTTGTATATAGTATTCAAAAAATGGAAAAAATCAGAAACTCCAAAAAAGTGGACAGGCTTGATTGAAAATAAAATGCATGTCGGAATGTATATATTTGGATAGTCAATAAGCAAGCTTCATCTTCAAAGTTATATGTATGTGAGCCTACAGCTGGATGACTTGGCTACATTGGTCAAGCATCCTAGGAAAGGTAGCTACACTAGCTATAGTCCATTCTTCTCTCTACCTACTTTTCTTGAGCTGGTTGTATTCAAACTTAGAAGGGAATACCCCTCTTCTCAAGGAAAGAGTTGTTGGATTGAAGAATTAGGTTTACCATGTTGGAGAAGACTGACTTTTACCACTTCATCCGAGGAGAGCTACATATCACACACACTGTCCAAGATAGATTCATAATCATAGGGGTTTGTGTATGAGTTGACTTATTCTAACCTGGCTATTGAGGAGACTAGAGCATAGTTTTGTGACTATCGAAGGTTGTTGTGTTTCAAATCTGTTTCCCAATAAGGTTCCAATCGCACCTAAAATCCAAAGGTCCGACTTTAGCACCAAACTTTGATTTTATGAAGACAAATTTAAGAATTAAAATCAATCCAATATCTTTCTTTTCTTTTCTTTATTTTTATTTTGTGCACATATTACATAAGTGTTTGCTAGGGACTAGCAAAGGCAATATATGGAGTGATGAATATCCATTTCATCACCTTTATTCTATCATTTTGACCTTAAAAACCCTAGCTAAATGCATGTAAATATCATTATTTTGTACAAATAAACAATCATCATTTATTCTATTTATTGTATATGAAATATAGTTTTTAATGCTATAATTATAGAATAAAGAAAAGAAAAGAAAAAGAGAAAAAATGCCAAAGGTATTTTTATGACCCTAAACCCCAAGACCAAGTCAAGAACCGATTTCGTCAACAAGGAATAAAGTAGGGGGAGATAAGGACCAAAGATATAATAAAAATCCCATTTATTTATTCATCAATAACTCGGTTTTGGAACCTATTTTATTCCTTATTATTTAAACCTGAAATAAAGAAACTTTGTACATAAAAATTGTAGACAATAATATATATAAATACAAAATTGATTTTAGACAAAAATAATACACAATGTACATTTTATGCTCAGAATAAAAAGTCAAAACCCAAACTTCCCAGACCCATATCTCCTCATAAAAAAACTCAAAATGCATCAAAATAACCTTTAATTATATATAAATTCTAATAAGTTATTCAATGAAGGTGTTTTCATTCAATTTGGAAGTAGGACGCAAAATTAGGTTTTGGACCCATATTGTATAGTTTACCTGAATAAAATATTCATTTTATTTATTCTTTATAATTTTATATTTTTATAATTTATGATTTTGTAAATATTTTTTATAATACATGTATTAGAATACAATAAAACATTAAAAATACATTAACATAAAATAATATAAAAACAACATAGATCAAATACCTATACTTATACCTATATAATATATACCTCTATTTAGTTAAGTGTATAAAATACATCATAAGAATAAAATAAAGATAGATTTGTGTATCTGAAAATAAGTTATAAAAATATAAAAAATAAAAAATAAAAATAATAAAATCAAAAATACAAAATAAAAATAAATATACAAAACAAAGGTTAATATACCTATAAATACACAGTAAAAAGCAACTCGTAATAAATTAACTCATAAAAAATATATATCGTATTAAAATACTACATAAAATAATAAACATTTCTTATTTTATAACCAAAATTTAATAAAATCATTTACTATTTTTAATTCGTTTACTTTTTTAATAAAGTATACTCTTTTGTCCTAAAGCTTCCTATGTGGACAAATCAGGATGCGAGGATTGTTGACCTCGATCAATTGTCCTGTTTCCTCTCTATAGCATGTCAGAACCTCGAGTGTCCCAACTTCCTTGATTTTTCACAGCCGCTGCGAGGTCGCTTCGCCCTCGACCCTTTCACCACTTCTACTCCTCTGATCCACATCGAATCATCTTCAATCACCCTCCTCGTCTCCTTCGCTCGCCACTCTCCATCAAAGTTCACTCCACTTCACTGTATATAATAACCCCATGTGTCATTCTTTGATTATTTGGTCATTTTCCAAGTCCTAAAACCAGCTACCCTCGGTCAAGAGTGTCAGCATGTGACAGATGGTATAACCCTGAGGTGTTGGCACGGTAGAAGGAGGAGGAAGGTGTACCCACAGTAGAGCTTCGGCCCGTCCTGCTACTTGGCTTCCCGACCAGGTTTGAGTCACGCAATTTTACATTTCTAGGTAGATTTAGGTGTCAATTTTCCTTTCATGCATTTAGATTATGGTTTAATCAGTAGATTAAGATTAGTTTTAGAAATTAGCTTCGCAGGAGCTCTTGAGCTCCAGCCATCGTGACTTGTTGTTCTACCTTGTTCTGACCTCCATTAGTCACCTCGCTACCTTTCCTACTTGCTTCTCCACTAGAATCACCCATCAGCACCACCAGATCCATCCCATATCAAGATTCGGATGCACTTCCACCACCATTCGCCTGAGCATCATCATCCCACTCAATCTCGCATTGATCCCACCAAATAAAAGCCTGCATATTGTCAACCTCGTCTTGCCATGCTTTCTAGCCCACTTGCAGGTCTGGAAGACCTTGTCTGAGGGGTTTCACGGGTCGAAGAGCACCTCCAGGTTGTGATGCTCGCCAGAGATCCACCGATGAGCCCTGGACTTCTTTGAGAGGTTGAGAAGCCGTAGACAATCCTGATCAACAAGAAGAGCATCCGAGCATCTCATTTGGAGGCCAAATGAGGAATCTAGAGCCGATCGAGCGAGCTCCGAGGAAGCATTCTTCCCAGTTCTTATAGGTCCATCTAGGACCGTTCGATCGAGCTGAGTTCTTCACGAGGCACAGCTACTATCGGATCGCCTGAGCCCAGCACCGTAATTTCTCGATATGAGATCCAATCCAGATTGTTAGCGGTGAACCCATCATCGTGTGCAGTGAGAGAGAGAGAGAGACATGTGGCAAGTGAAAGACATCTGAGTCGTCCATCTCCGCCTATAAGGGGGTAAATTGCATATCCTCCACCTACTTTATTTCTTTTATTTTTAGTCCAGTAAATATAGTTTATAGTATGACTAAATTAGTAAACATTGCATAGAGACCCCTGAAGTTTATTGATATTGCATATGGGTCCAATCCAGGTCAGCTCACGTGCAGTCCCACGTGAGCTGGCCATTTTGTAGAGATACCCTCGTGGGTTTATGTATTATATTTAGTATTCAATTTTTAAATATCAGTTATACATTTTTGGCAAATATGTACATATATCCTTGCCTTATATTTTAATTACAAATATGCCCTCGCTAGTTCATAAATTTTTGTGAATGTATTTCATTTATTAAAAATAGCATCCATGCTCCAAAAATCATATAAAAATAGGGTTAGATGCTTTCTAGCATGTACACTCACGCTACATTTTTAGTTGCATTTTAGGCAGTTTACCTATTTACTAAAAATAAAAAAGAACATATTCTACCGCTATTGGAATTAAAAATTATCAAAAAAATTATAAAACCCTTTTTGAAAATTCCAAAAACTTTTATTTTATTTACTTTATTATATTGTATCTTCAGACCAAAAGACCCTAAAAATAGAAAAGAAAATGACTAAAAATTAAAAAGCTCTAAAATCTAGTAAAAATGTAAAGTCATCAAAAATCCCAAAAATATTTATTTTTGTTCTAATTTCTTTATATTGTTATCTATATGTTAAAATTGATTTGAAGAATTTTTACTCCTTTTGTTATATATATCTACAAAACAAGTTGGCTCATATATTTAATCCTTGTTTTAGGATGTTTTTAAATTAAAAAATATATAAAAATTAGAAAAAATTCACTAAAAATCAAAAAATAGTAGAAACGTATATAAAACCTAAAAATATTTTATTATATTATATTATTATTATTATTTGTAGAATATATTACCTTATATTTTATATAAAGTTATATATATTCATATATCAAATATTAAAAGTTAAAAATAAGAAAATATAAAAAGAAAATTAAGATTATAAAATTAAAAATAAAAAAATATAAATTAAAATCCATAAAAATATAAAATTAAAACCCACACAAAAAGGGAATAAAAAGACAAGAAGAGGAACAAATTTTGTGTATTATTGCCCAATCTACTGTTTGCTCCTTGTGTTCGACACTATACATGCTTACACACTATACACATTCTGTAGAGTTATAATAAATTTTAACTCCATAATTTTGCTTTACATTGTTATATTCATTTGTGGGTTAATTTTTGTTTGAATCGGAGTTTCGTGAGCAATCTCCTTAGTGACTGTAGTTCTCACCGTGTGTATTCAAGAACGGGAACTTATGATATGTTGGGAATTTCTTATAATAATCATTCGTGTCTTAAACGTATCTTGATGCCTGAAAGTTGGATAGGTTGGCCTTTACGTAAGGACTATATTCCTTCCTATTTCTATGAAATACAATATGCATATTGAATGATAGGAAATTTATCTTTACATATACGACGTGACTCCATATTTGAAGTTAAGGTATATTTTTACACACACTAAGCATAGCAATTCTACCAATTGAAATGGTCAATCGAATTTTTATTCAACCCTATAGAAATAAAAATAGTATTTATCTTTCCTTTTTTATTGAATGGAGGGAAAAAGAATGAAAATTTTTAATTTTTTGTTCCATTAGACCCTCGCAAACACCCATTCAACAGCATTGTAAGTCTTCTTACTCAACCATTCATCATCATTTCCAACAATAGCATCGCCTTTTCTCGATTCCCCCTCTTAGTTTTTTCAAACTTAGGATAATGGAATTGGGATTGGATGGTAGATGTGATTGCTTGTGTTGGATTAATTACGAGTGACAACCAATCTCTAAAATTGAGACTACTAGTTGATTAGATCAAAAAATTGCATTAAAATTAACATTTCCTTGTGGGAGAGCAACCTCGTCATTGTACGCAAGAACCTACCTCCAGACACAGTGGGGGAGTACATACACATTAAGGTTAGAGCCTAAATCCCTAGACTTACATCCTAATTCTCCAAGTCTGACTTATGCAGGCTTGGGAGTTGCAAGTGCTTGCCTTCGACCTTATAGCGAGGTTTTGAAGTACATCTTCTCATTATTATCCATAGAGGTGTGATATAACCCGGCAGCCCGAGTAGATCATCTCTTTCATTGGGATATAGTGAGAGCGTACATTGGGTGTCAAGCGACTCACCTTGTGTGCTTGTATAACAAGATTGTTTTATCACTTAACTAAAATTGAAAATATAATGGTCGGACATTTGCAACCATCACATTTTTAAGTAGGTGAAAATAGGGTTTGCTTTTGTGTTTGTTTTTGTGTCTGTCTCTGTGTATTATCCTTCGGTGCAATTGCACGTTTTCACCTTAATCTGCTTTCATTCCTTCCCAAAGATATCGGCTTGTCGGTTTTCATATCGGCAATCTTCACCATCTCACTCCCCATGAACCCTCTCTTTGAGACGATTCCTCCTCAGCCATCTTTCTTCTCTCCACCTCATTCCAACTACCAAGTCAGCCCTCCAGTCGACTTCCTAGCCTCTTCTTATTTATCCCAGCATAACCCTCTCTTTGAGACGGTTCCTCCTTAGCCACCTTTCTTCTCCCCATCACACTCCGAATATGAAGTCTGAATTCTAATTGACTTCTCCACTTCTTTTCACTTCTCACTTGCCCCACATTCTTACACTCCAGATCTGCTTCCATCTTTGGTTGACTCACTGTATTCTCGAGAACTTGTTGGAATAAAAGAACCATTCGAAGAACAAGCAACTACAGAGATATATAATTGATAGAGTTATTTACCCCAACAAACCTCATTATTTCTTCATATGAATGTTGGGAAAGGTCAACAAATTACAAATACACATCCTAATTTGACCTTAGGATATAGCATGGTTGAAATAATAAACGGAATGGAGAGTCCTGCACCTTATGAATTCCGAACTTGATTGACCTAAGTGAACAAGTTGGCCAGCGCTCATAACACCATTCAAAGAGCCTACGCCTATAGGGGATTGGACTCATGAGCTAAATCTACCACCACCCTGTATACCGGATCCATTACACAAGGCTCCGACCAATATCTGAAATACGGATGGTCTATACTCAACCTAGCATTACATGCCAAAGTCTAGGTATGTTGAGTATGAAACTCCAAGTTCTCAACAATATCCTTCAATTGAGAAAAATTCTCCCATGTTTGTCGTGAGAAATTTTTTGGAGAGTGACATTTCTAGACTTGTTGAGAGATATGAATCATTTGATGACAAATTGAGAAATGTCACTAACATATTGAATTCAATTACTACCAGCTCAGGTATCAAAATGGAGAATGAGATAAGTGGATCTAATGTTCAAAACCTAATGGACACTAGAGAACCCACACACTCTATACACCTGGAGTCTATTATATCTCCCTCTTCTACTGACAACTTACCTTCCAATCCAGAGTCATCCAGAGTCTGACCGTTCACCTATCAAAAACATCAAAAAAATGAAAATCTCAAAAAAAACCAAAAGAAATTGAAAAACCAGAAAATCTCATAAAAGTTGAAAATGAAAAAGATTTTAAAAAAAATTATATTATGTCCTTAAGGAAGCCATTGCTAAGGAACTGATTCTTAAGCTTCCCTTAATAAAAGCCATAGAATACTTTTTCGGCTTCAAAAGATTCATAAGGAATAGATTGATGCCTAAGAGGTCGGGAAATAAGAGAATAAGAACGAAGAGACACCTAGTGTCTATTGCCACCTGATGAATCTGCGATTCGTCATCTTTATTCATTTATTTTAGCCTAAAATCCCTTATAAAACACATGTATATAACACTAATTCCATATTCTTACTAACTTGCATCTGTGTGTAAATATTGTACACTTCTTACCATTTTAACCTAAAATAAATAAAGAAAGAAAGGAAAATAAAGAAAATAAAATAAAAAAGGAAGACTGTATGTATGTAATAGATACAGGCTGACCTGAACCCCAAGAGAAGGTCAAGTCTTGACCTGATTAACCAGGAATAAAGTAGGGGGAGATAGGATCCTTAATTAGAAAATCCAAAAAAATGTGTGTTGTGTATATTTGTATACTACACTATTTTATTTGTACATAAATTGACCTCAAACAAAATAATTTTCAAAACAAAAGTTGTAAATAAAAATGTTTTCTAATCAATAAAAATAATTGCACAAGTAAATCTTATACAGAATAAAAGCAACCACACTTGGAAAAAGCCACTGAGCGATAATTAAAAGATCAATTCCGGCTCCACATGAACTCAAATTGAACCAAACTCATTCCATTGTATTCTAAATTAAATTATCTTTAAAAAGGTTGTGATTTCATAATTTTTGGAGTTACGGTTAAAAAGTTGGTTTTCTTGGGTGGTTTGTGCAATTTTCCCATGTATTTTGTACATATTGTATGTGTGGATATTTGTAAATATTTTTACTAATTATTTAAAAAATAAGAAATAAAAATTTTAAAACAAAAGAAATTTATTATTTTCTTATTTAACTATTTAAATAATTTCATATATGTAAATAACATATGTGTATATTTAATTTTCTTAACTAACTACCACAAAAAAATAAAAATATTAACGTTTATTTTTAAAATAAATAAAGTAACGAAATACAAAAAAATTAGTTAATTTTTGTAGATATTTATCTTGCTAATTTATCTCATTTCAATTTTTCTTCACTCTTATCTCTTATCTTCATCCAAAAAATCAAAAATTCAAACTTCAATTCCATTCTATCTATTAATAAGGTTCCTTCTCCATCATTCCAATTTGATCAATCTCTGGTGAGAGGAGCCCGATCTCTGAGAGTCTTCTTATCGCAGAAGGGTGCCTAGCCTCTGAGCTATCCCGTGACAGCGAGTCAGCCTTCGTCGAGGTGATCCAGGTCTTTTACGCTCCTAAGTGAGATCCATCATTTTCTTCTCGTTTTTTCATGTAGATTAACCTTAGTTTAATTTTTCGCATCTTTATTTCGTAGGCATTTTTTTCTAGATCTTAGAATCCACCATCACGATTTAATCCACCACCAACTCGATTTTTCATCTCACTTTCTCGATCTCTACGCAGTCTTTTCAACCTCGCATGATCTTCCACCTCCGACCAAGCACGGTGGTCAGAGATTCGGTTCCATCTGCTATTCCCCTTGGAACCGCACGCATTCACATCTTCCGTGTGATTTTAGGATCGAGTCATCATGCTCATGTCCTACTTTGTTGATAAATAAAAATTAAAAAAAGTAAAAAAAATTATCTATCTTTTTTTCTCTAACATTTGTATTGCAGGGACAAACAAAAAAATATGAAAATAAATAAATAAATAAATAAATGTTGTTTCTCTTTGCTCAGAATATATATATAAGGTTTTTTTATTTCTGAGTTACAGTAAAAAAACTTCAACGCGAGGCGGCCGCTGCTGCCACCGCCCTCCCAGGCGCGCCCCCCACCATCGCCGCAGAACCATACTCCCGACCGAGCGAAGAAGTGCCAGACCTCAGCCGGCGACGCGTCACCGCCAGCTACCCGTAGAAGCCAGTTCTAGACCGTCGGCCACCCTCTTATGTGTATTCTCGATGCACCACGAAACCCGACCGCAGATCCTTCACTGCTTCTGAGCATTAGTGCTGGTGGCGCTTTCGCCGCCCTCGACAGCAGCACGACGCGGCAGAGCTGTGCCACCACCTTCGCTCAAGCATCACCGTCGCTCCTCTGTATCGTAGTAGAGCACGACCATAGGACCACCTCCATCGTCGACACCTGCATGATTTTCCCCAATGCCAGTGCGTCGGCGTTCCCCTCCGCCATAGCCATGCTGATATCATCGTCGATTCAGCCACCTCCCGTGCGAAGTGCGCGTCCTCTGACTGTCAAGCCTCCACGCGACCCCCGCATCAGCCGCTAGCGCGCCCGGCCGAGTCTCCTCCTCCATCTTGCAGAATAGGGGTGATGGCCCTCTTTGACTTGTTTGTGAAGAACAATAACAAAGGGAACCCTATGGCTCATTAAAGAAATTTTATTGGAAAAATTACACTTCATCCCCTGACAATTTCAACATTTTCAAAGAAGACCTTGCCAGAATCAAGCATGTGTGTTGCACGTTTACAATTGGGCAAATTACATTCAGCTCTAGAAGTTTTTCATAATTATAGAAAGGCCCTTGCTCCAGTATAGAGCATGTGCTTTGCACGTTTATTTGGGTAATTTGCACTTCTCTACCAGTTATTTTACTGCCTATTATCATTTAGTGCAAAAACTATGAACATTAGCATTTTAATCCTTCATTTCCAGACCTTGACTTTGTCTGATTTTCATATTTAAATAAATGTTTTCTTTGGTCAATAAGTCTTCCAAAAAATATGTTATGCTTGTGATGTGCTTATCTTTTTAGCATAAATTTTTCATTGCATTTTATCATTATTTAGTATTATTAAAAAATTAAAAACAATGTCTTTTTCTCTTCCTGAAATTCAAAAATTCATATAATTTTGAATATTACTCTAAAAATTCTAAAAAATATATTAGTTTTACTTTATTGTCTTTTAATTTCTATCCAAATTACACGCATTAACTCTTTTCAAAAACCAAAAAAAATGACAAATACTAAACATCTTATAAAAATCATAACAAATTCTACAAAAAAATCTAAAAATCATGATTTCGATTTTTTTGTAGATATTTGTCTATATTTTTATCACAAAAATAATTGCCAGGAGTTTTGACAATTAAAATATTTTTAAGTTGCAAATTACTCCAGGTTGTGCATTGTTTCTCATTTTTTGCCACTGTTTGATTTTTAAAAAAATGCAAAACATTTGAAAATTCTACAAAAATTCCAAAAATATTTCAGAACCCTAAAAACCCAAAAATATTTTCTCTGGATTTTTCTGAGCTATTTTAATATAATTGAAAAATACAAAAAGAGTTTGGTGTGCGTATTTCTTTTCTTGTGCATATTGCCCATTGTTTGAAATTAGAAAAAATTACAAAATTAAAATCACAAAAAAGTTAAAAATCAGAAAATAAATTAATAGAAATAAAAAATAAGAAAATAAAAAAGATAATGTTTTTACAAAAACCAAGGATAGGTTGCTTTTGAGATCCCTGCTTTTTCTCTTAATTGATTTTTCGTCGATTATTTGAATAACCCTCGAGAATTGTAGCCTCCCTGAGTTCGATCTTGTCCGCTATACAGGTAAATAAGTAGCAAAAATTTCTCTTGATCCACATAAATTTTGTAATCATTTTGCAGTGAGAGAAGAAAAAAATTATTTGTTTGTCTGTTGACGCTTGATTGGGTTGCAACAACTTGTTCATAATTCAAATAATTAAAACCCCAAAAGGCAAAGCAACACCACTTCCTCGGTGATGGGAAGAAAGACCAAGAGCCACAGAGTGAAGCGGTTGCCTAGGGTTGAATGTGAATTCAGAGACACCATCTTTACATATGCTAGAATCGATGATGATTCATCTATAAACATCCTCTCGACCTATGTGTTTGACAAGCTAAAACTTGGACCACTTAGGAAGTCGAGAGTGATCGTTCAGATGACTGATTGATCCATAAAACAGTCGAGAGGGATTATTCCAGTCATCATTACTTTCCGAGATGCTTCACTCAAAGTAGACTTTACAGTCATTGATATTGATCGCCGAGGAGAGTTCACCTAGTCTCATGTTATTTTTGGGAAGATGTTCTTAGCCTTGGCTAAGGTGATTATAGATTGCGAGACTAGGGAGATCGATTTCCTTACATTGGGTATATACTGACCGTACGTGACCTTTGAGGACGCATAGCCGCTTATAGTCGATACCATCGAGAGATAGATCTCATCCTACCGCTCCATTACACCTGAGATATAGACTGTCAAGCTGACCATTGGTTCAGAGACTCCCCACACACCCACATTTATTGATGCCTTGCATCACCACCATTGTGATAGTTCTATAGAGGACTCACAAATAGAATCTCTCCGAGTCGGACACCATCTTTTCTGATTGTCTTGACCATTTCGATGATCTGATTCCTGCATGTCCACAACCATAACCGACTGCATCCTTTTGCAGGTCACACTCATGACTTACACCTAGAGAGACATCCACTAGTTGTTCCCTCTAGTTGGTTATCTATTGAGAAGATGGGACCCGACTCCATGAGGCATTCCATTGAACAACTCAAGGCGTGTGTTGAATTAGAAAAATCAAGGTTTTAAATATTAAAATTAATAGGCAGTGTTGTTGCAACCGTAAAAATCCCTCAACAAAAATTTATTCAATTATCAAGAAAAAATAATAGAGAAAATGTAGCAATAAAACTTTGTTATTTAATTTACATGTATAGCTAATAGGATCAAACTCGAGGAGGCTAAAAAATCCTGAGGTTTATTCTATGCAAAGAAAAATCAATGAAAAGAATAAAGGAATCTTTACGTACACTTGCCCAGGTTTTTGAATATTTTAAATTTTGTAGCTTTATGGAATTTTAATTTTTATATTTTTTCATTTAGTTTTCTGATTTTTTTTATTTTTTATTTTACAAAAGGATTTTTTATTTTTTGGGAACAATGACTATTTAAAGAAAAATTAAAGCACGCACTAAATCAATCTTCTTTATTTTCCAAATATATAAGAAAAAGTTTAAAAAATAAACTCAAATTATTTTTGGGTTTTTGATAATTTTTAATGTTTTTGTTATTTTTCCAGAATTTTTAAAACCTTTAAATAAATCAAAAATAGAAAATAAAATGGATGATTTTGGATTTTAAAATATCAAATAAGGTTAAAAATGGATGGAAATGTACAAAATGAAAGGAATTCTCTTATGTTTCCAAGAAAGTCATTTTATGATTTTTTGGAATTGTCTATTAGTTTTTACAATTTTTTAATGTTTTAAAGAGTTTTATGATTTTTGTGATTTTTATATGGAATAAATATGCCAAAATTTTACAGAAATTAAAATAAATCAAAGTAACTAGGATTTTTTTTTAGAATTTTTGGAAAAAGTTTTATATTTTTTATGGATTTTTGAATGCAAACAGGGAGTTTTGGGATGAAAATGCAAAAATAAAATAAGAGATGAATAGTTAATGTAACATGGGGCTAGATGAATTTTTGTGGAAATTTTAAAGGGATTTTGATATTTTTTATTTAATTTTTAATATGGAATTTATATGCACACATAGGGACCTAAATGCAATTATTTAAGTTCTAATACTAAATAATAACATAGAAATAAATACGAGGAACTTTGTGCAAAATGTCCAAAGTTTGTTCTAACTAGATCTCCTTTGTATGAGCTCTACTCCTCATCAAATCAGTCCCAGATAAAAGCTCCTAGGATTCCACGTTTGGTGTGCACCTTGGATTATCGTGACATCACCAGATCATAGATCTGGAAGGTTGTGAACTTTACTGCTCCAGGATCCTATTCCAATCTTGATTTCTGCTCTTCACGCTATCTCTGGAGATCCTTGGACCTGCAACTGAAAGCTTATGCTCGGAGGGTCTCCCATGCTACATTAATTAGCACAAAAAGACGGAAAATAATGAATGGGTGGAAGCTCCAGCGGAGGTGATCATAGGGGGAGTTGTTCTCCATATACATGATGATCTGAAGGTGGGAAGAGGATGGAAGAGCTGTAGAAAGAGAAGGTGGACGTGTTGGCATAGTCGGAAGTGGTCGATGATGAAAGGAGCTCCTCCGATCATGCATATTGGAGGTTGGAGATGAAGGTCTGAACTAGATGATTTAAATGAAATCAAACCGAAAAAGAAATGCAAAATCAAAGATAAACTACCTAAGTTACATACAGAATGGAACAAGGGTAGGTATCGCCTCGATCTGTGGCTGATGGTGAAGAAGCGGGACATACGACGGAGAGCTTCGACAACGTAGTTGAATCGCGAATCTAGGCACCAAACTCACACTCCAGATCGGGGATCTATTCCTTTGTCACATGATAACAAACCCTCCCATTCAATAACGGGTGATCTTGGGCTAAAATTGGTTTAAATTCAAGGCGGAGGAAATTGATGCATATTTATAGTACGACCTCCATCGAATTTTCAATTTCGAAATGGGCAATATCAGAGGCATTATTGATGGAATGGTTAGGAGGGCGAAGGTGGTGACTGGATGGGATAAAAGTTCGGAGAAGAGGGCAGGAGTTGTTAATGATTAGGACGCATGGGGAAACGAGGCAAAGGAATGGCGAAGTGCGAGAAGAGCGGAAAGGCAACGGGGACCAGCCAGTTGACCCAGGTCAACAAACCCAGGCAGGCCAATCAGAGGGCACAGAGATTAAGATAAAATAAGTTAAACGAAAAAAATACAATAAAATGTTAAATAATTCAATTAAAAATCGAAAATGGATTTATTTGATTAAATAATGTAAATAATAAATGTTAATAATAAATTAAAGTTAATTTTAGTGATTTTTAATTAAATAAATAATGTATATACAAGGGTTAAAATAAATAGAAGGTGTTATTTGTAGGTACGTATACCTATATATACAAGATTTGATTTTTAATTTAATTATTTATACTAATATATAATAATTTAATATTTTATTTATTTACAATATTTTACAAGGGTTTTATGAATTTTTATTTGATTTTTAGGAATTCATTTATTAGGTTAATTAAATATGTATAAGTACAGTATATACATGGTGATACGTATACAATATATACATGATTTTATTTTTGTTAATTTTTTATTTTGTGATTTTTATTTGTATTTTATATGAGTTGAATACAATATTCACAATAATAAAAAAACAATATTCACAAATATGCACAAGAAAATAAATAATTAAATAATATACATAGTGTATATAGGTATAATATACAATAGTACCCCTATTGGACATTTCACACCTTAACTCTGAATTTTATGAAATCACCTGCATTTTAAATAATATTTAATTTGGAGTACAATGAAAGTGAGTTTGATGAATTTGGAGTTCGGGTGGAGCATATATTAATTTTACAAGTTTGCACTTTGTGACTTTTGAGAGTGATGTATTTTTCACAATATATAAAAATTTGTGTTGCAATTATTTTTATTATTTACAAAAGAATTTTATTAACAAATTTCAAGAAGAAATAATTGTTATTTACAAAGGATTTGGTAATGAATAAATTTTTAAAATAATGTGCAATATAGATAATATTGTATATGTTATGAATATACACATGTGACAAGAGAATTTCTGGAATTTTTGGCGTTTTATGCCTTATCTCCCCCTACTTTATTCCTTGTCGATCAGGTCAAGTCTTGACCTTCTCTCGGGGTCTGATTTAGCCTGTATCTATTGCATATATAAAGCCTTTTATTTTCTTTATATTTTCCCTTTATTCCTTTATTTATTTATTTTAGGTTAAAATTTTGATAAATATACAATATTTACACAAGAATTAGAGTTAGTAGAAGACTAAATTTAGTGATATTTACAGGTGTTTTATAAGGGATTTTAAGCTAAATAAATGAATAAAGATGATGAAATGTAGATTCATCATCCCCTATGTTTTACCTTTGCTAGTCCCTTAGCAAACATTTATTTGAAAGAATAAATGAATAAAAGATAAAGAAAAGAATAAAGGAAAACTAAAGAACTTAGAATAATATTGAGTCTTAAACTTATCTTCATAAAATTGTAGTATGGAGCTCGATCAGACCTTTGGATTATTAGTGCGGCAGAACCTTATTGTGAAATGGATTTAAAACCTAAAAGCCCTCAAGTTCCATAAGACTCCTATTCAGATCGCCTCGATAGTCAGGTCAGAACAAGTCTACATATGCAAATTCTTATGACTATGAATCTTTACTTGTACAGTGTAAGTGAAGTATAGCTCCTCACCTCAAAAGTGGTAAAGAAACAGCCTCCCTCAACAAGGTAACTCTAGTCCCCCGATCTAGCAACTTTTTCCTCGAGGAGCGGGGTATTCCCTTCTAAGTTCAAGTGCAACCGGCTCAAGAAGAGGGGGAAAGAAGAGAATGGATGGTAGCCAGTGTAACTACCTATCCTTGGATGCATGAACAATGTAGCCAAGTCATCCATCTACAAGCTCTAATGAGATGAGACCGTGAATCACATAAGCTTTGCTTACTCAACTATATACACTACGACAGGTATTTTATTTTCAATCAGGCATGTCCCCTTCTTTGGTGTTTTCGCAGTTTTTCTGACATATATACAATGTGTAGCATGTACATAAGGAGTTTTTCTTCTTGAGCCAGTAGACTATCGCTCTTTTGAAGCTTTATTGCAACTCATACCATCTTGTCATTAGACCTCAATACTATTATATTAGGTTGAGATGCACTACCCTCCCTAGAGGAAGATGAATGTCTCCACTAGTTGTTACGTACCCGTGTGCTACCCCAAGTCAAAGGATTATACCCCCTCACCACATCCTCAATGAAGAGCTACATGTAGAGTGCTTGTCCAAGTTAAGCCACTATCTAGAAGAATCATGTGTGTGTTGTTAAATATTCTACTTAGATGAATCAAGATGACATGTGAACATAGTCTTGTGAACTCAAAGAATTAAGTCATTAAGACCTAAAAAGTCTCAACTCCAATTCCTATAAGGTTCCTCTGAAATTAAGTGGATCAAGGTCATAATCAAACTCCATTCTTCAACTTTATTTCAGACTAGTTAAATGTCAATACTATTCTGAAAAATGCAAATGCAAATGCAACAAATTTTTTTAAATAAAAAGAAAAAAAAAGGAAAAAGTTTTCAAAGGGTTCTACAATATTTTATAGATTTTAAGCATTTCTTTTAAGAAATAGAAAGGGTTAGCAACTTGAATATATACAAGTATGTACAAGGATTATACAAATTTTATATAAGTTTTTACAAGGGGATTTTATACGCAAGTTTTAGATAAAAGTTTTATAAAAGAGTTTTATATATATAAAGAATTTTATTTACAAGAGGATACATGATTAAGGATTTTATACACACGTGGATTTGTCGTATTTATATTCATTCCACAATTTATAAGTATAATAACCATATTATTAATACAAGTATGAGTTATGGCTGAATTATATATACAATATATATGACACTTGCCTATACTTAGTTTGAACTATGTCCTCAAAGTGATCAAAGAGCTACAAAAGAAGACATAACTCGTGCTAAGTACAGAAAAGTGAAAAGAATCCTGTACAACAACGGCTCAAAAAATAGACGAAAATATCGGTGATTCCCCTATACTTGAGATCAGATAATCCTAAGTACATAAGACTATACAAACGAGAAAATAGAGGAAGAGAATGAACAAACTCAACAACTCGACTCGTCCTCCCCTATACTAGGGTAAAAAATCCCAAAGTATATAAAAAGAATATCAACAAGTTGAAGGACAAGCAAGAGATCATAAGAAATAAAAGAAAATAAAAACATGAAAAAGACGGTATGAACAACATCACTCTCCCATATACTTAGGGTAAAGGATCCCTAAGTATAAGCAACAACAAGAGTGATGAAATAGGATGAATATGAGCAACTCAAATCATTCACCTCCCCTATACATAGGATAGAGTACATCCTAAGTATAGTACACACAGACGGAAAGAGGTGAACGATAAAAATGGAAGAAGAAAGAATAAAATGAATGCATATATACAGAGATAGTCAGCTCGTGTATTAGATGCAGAAGATGTCAAAAAGTCATCATCTGATACCATAGATATAGAATTAACCACAGACAGGAATGTAACATGATCTAGATATAGCTTCAGCAATAGTCCACTCACAACAAATGGTTGTGCGTCAGATGACAAACCAGATATGACAATACTACCATTGTCATGTGCAGCTCTCACAATGAACGGTCCTGAACATTTACTTTTTAATTTGCTTGGAAACAACTTCAACTTAGCATCAAACAACCAAAATTTCTGATCAGGGGAGAAAGTCTTCCTTCTAATGTGTATATCATGCCAATGCTTGACTTTCTCCTTATACATGAGTAAGTTATCATATGCAAAGTCTCGAAATTCCAGCAATTTATTCAGGTCTAACTTCCTACTCTTTCATGCATTCTCATATTGCATACACGGATTTCCCATAAAGATTTGTGAATTAATCTCACTGGCAGGTGGAAAGTCTTTCCATATACTAATCTATAAGGAGATATACACAATGGAGACTTGTATGTCGTCTGATAAGACCATAAAACTGAATCAAGCATCTAGGACTAGTTCTTCCAATCTGGACATACAAGTTATTGCAATATCGTCTTTATCTCCCTATTTGAAATCTCGGCCAAGCCATTAGTCTATGGGTGATCAGGAGGCGCAACCCTATGCTCATTGGCGTAATCCTTCACAAGCTTCTTGACTTCTCTATTACTGAAATGGCTTCATCATTTGAAATAAGTATCTTTAGTATCTCTAACCATGTAATAATATGATCCTTGAGAAAGGAACACACCATACGACTATCAGCAGCTCAGGTGGGGATAGCCTCCACCCATCGACTAATGTAATCCACAGCAAGCAGGATGTACTGAAATCCCTGACTGACAGGAAATGGGCCCATGAAGTCTATTCCCTGAGCATCAAAAACATCAGAATTCAGGCTACATCTCATGGGCATGGTATTTTTGGAACCAACAGTTCCTCCCATCTTCTGACAGTCAGTACAATCTCGAACATACTCTATAGCATCCTTAAATAATGTTGGCCACCATAGGTCTCTCTGTAAAATCTTTATTGTCATGCGCTTCCTTGAATGATGCCCAACGTACTCTAATTTGTGACAGTGCTCAAGTATGCTGATGTATTCCTCCTGAGAGTGCACCTTCTCCAGATACAATCTACACCCTCGTGAAACAGGTATGGATCCTCCCATAGGTAAAAATGTATCTTTGACAAGAATCTGTCTACCTTGTGCTTCGACCAATCTTGTGGAACTTTCTTGGAGACAAGATAGTTCACAATATCAGCATACCATGGAAGTGAGTCCACAGACAAAATGGTCTCATCTGGAAAGGTTTCTGAAATAGGGATCATACTTTGCTCAGAAGTCTCTGCATCTGTAATGCGGGAAAGGTGATCTGCCACAACATTCTTTACTCTAGGTTTATCTCGAATCTCCAAATCAAATTCCTGGAGAAGAAGGATCCATATAATAAGGCATGATTTGGCATCCGTCTTTGCATGTAAGTACAGTAAGGTAGTGTGATCCGTGTACACAATAACATGCGAACCAAAGAGGTAACATCTGAACTTCTCTAATCTAAACACAACTGCTAACATCTCCTTCTCTGTGATTATGTAATTACGATGTGCCTCATCTAGAGTCTTTCTAGTATAGTGTATAGCAAAAGGTATCCCATCCCTTCTTTGCCCTAAAACAACTCCAACTGCAAAATCTGACACGTCCGTCATGATCTCAAAGGGGAGAGACCAATCAGGTGGTTGTAGGACAAGAGCACTAGCAACCATGTCTTTCATCTGATTGCATGCAAGGAGGACTTTCTGATCAAAAACAAACTCGTTCTCCTTGCACAGAAGCTCAATCAAGGATCTGGCGATCTTAAAGGCCTTAATGAATCGCCTATAGGATCCAACGTGTCCCAGAAATGACTTCAATTGCTTCAAATTCTTTGGTGGCTCTAGCTTGGATATCACATCGATCTTAGTCGGGTAAACCTCCATACCATGTTTGGAGATGATGTGGGCCCAATACAATCCCATTAGTCACCATAAAGTAACCCTTTTCCCACGAGAGCACTAGGTGTACCTTGCAGCAATGTTGAAGGACTCGATCTAAATGAGCGAGACATGTGTCAAAACTATCTCCATAGACCGAGAAATCATCCATGAAGACATCTAGAAAACTACCCATCATGTCGGCAAAAACGGCCAACATACACCTTTGAAATGTAGCAGGGGCGTTACACAATCCAAAGGACATCCTTCAAAAGGCGTAGGTGCCAAATAAACAAGTGAAAGTAGTTTTCTCTTCATCCTCAGGAGCAATAGCAACCTGGTTATACCCCGAGTACCCATCCCAGAAACAAAAGAACTCCTTCCCTGCCAACCTCTCAATAATCTGGTCAATAAAGGGCAGTTGAAAGTGATCCTTCTTGGTAGTCGAATTCAGGCACCGGTAATCTACACAGACATGCCATGAAGTAGGTACATAGGTTGGAATCTCCTCACCATGGTCATTCTTCACGATAGTAATCTCGGATTTCTTCGGGACCACATGTAAAGGACAGGCCCACTTGGAATACGAAATGGGATAAATAAAGCCAACATCACACCATTTCCTGATCTCTTTCATGAGAACATCCCTTAGATTCGGAGTGAAACGACGCTGACACTCACAGGAGGGGTTGCAGTCATCCTCTAAGTAGATATGATGCGAGCACAAAGCTGGACAAATCCCATGGAGATCAGAAATATTCCATCCATTGGCCTTGCAATTTCTCTCAAGAACCTCTAGCACGTGAGATTCTTGTTCATCGGTCAATTGCGGCCTGATAATGATCGGAAACACTTGAGGGGGGTACCCGCAAGGAAGGCATACTTTAATGTTGATGGTAAAATCTTGAGCTAAGGTGGGGTCTAAATCAGCTTTGTGACAAACTCTGTAACTGCACTGGTAGAAGTTATATGATCTGTACTCTGTGAACTGTCCACCATGGCTACTGCTGGCTCACCAAATTTTTGAGATCTGCAACGAATGATATGTTCTCAGAAATGAATGGCTCATCAGGATGTTCATAAATCTTTGCAATCTCATCAACAAAGGGATCAGATATCTAAGCAATAATTTTAGAAAGGTGTCTCTCGTCAGTGCATATCTCAGAAAACTCAACAAGTGGCTCAGATATCTCAGCGGGAGGTATATTAGCAAAAATCTCAGAATGAAGTGTTAAAGGACTATCAGAATGTACCTCCAATCTCTCAGGTTGATCCTCAGAAATCAACTCATACTGCCCATCAGTAAACAACTCGGTATAATCAATAAGGGAATTAATGTCGATTGTGCTTTCCAAAAGGTCCTTTTGGGAAAGGAACTCCTGGGTATCCATGAAATCAGTAAACAGATCTGTCTCTATAAACTTGGTAAGAAAATAACAGTCATCAGGATCGGTGTAACTGTCTCTCTCATCTTCTGTTGTTGGTGGCGGTGATGGCCTAGGATCGAGGATTGTCGCAATTTTCACCTTGTCACTATGAGAGTGAAAGATAATCTCTCTAGTACCATAATTAACTACCGCTTCGGTTGTTCAAAGGATCGGTCGACCTAGTATGATCGAGGTATGGAGTAATAGTGCAGGTGTGTCCATATCCATGACAACAAAATCAACAGGGAATCTCATCCCCTGCACCTTTACAATAACGTCCTCTAAAATGTTCCTCGACCTCTTGATCGATCTATCAGCAAACTGAAGAATCATCCTGATTGATCTAAGAGGCCCCAACCCAAACTTAGTGAGTAGCAAGGATGGCATGAGATTAATAGAGGAACCGCTATCGAGAAGAGTGCGATTAAAATCTTAATCAAAAATATGGCAATGGATGTGAGGTGCTCCCTTATCTTTCTTTTTGGGTGGGAGTTTGTTGATGGAATGAACCGTGGTCATGGTCAAGATATGTTTTTTGTTTTCTTTCATTTGTTCTGCTTTATTTAACGCTTTTGAGTACATGCTTCTTTCATTCCATTTTTTACAAGTGGCATGTACTCCATGGCCTTAAGGAGTGGCATCTCTAAAAATATGTTATGTAAGATCTCTACCACTCCATGATCAGATAGAGCTATTTTTAATTTTTGAATTTTTTGATATTATTCAATGCAGAAGGAAATGGCACATAATCAGAAGAAACATTCAAATGCTTATTTCCATTATTCAAAACAGAATCCTCATATACAAATGGACAACCAGAATCAGTATGTACATTATTGTCTAAAACATGGGTAGAATAAACAAAATCAAAAATAGGACGGGATACTACTGCTGGTGTAGAAGGAGATTCCGTGACAGGTGTGGACTCCCTCTCTACTGATGGTGAACCGCATCTGTCTATTGAATTTGAAGGTGGTGGCGGAGAAGAAGATGGTGAAACTCCATACTCGGGTGCTGCTACACTAGATCTCTACACTGATGGTGAAGAAGATGATGTTGAAGGTGAAGCTCTCTCAGTGGCTTGATCCCCCAATCCCAATGGTTGTGAAGTTGACTGCAATCTCCTACCGCTCTTGAGATGGGCGTTAGATAAACATGTAAAATCAAGGGTCATACATGTTTCGGGTGTGGATGGATCATGGGCTACCTACTCCTTACATCTGAAGTTGTTGGGATTGGCTTCGACCTGTGATGGGATCAGTGTCTTTATGGTGGTCGGGTCGTCAAGCTTGTGAGTAAGATCATTCATGTTCTTCATCAACAGTGCAAACTGATCGAGTGCATGATTCATCGAAAGTGCCTCATGGTGGTCAATGATAGGTGGTTACTGAGACTGGTAGTGAAGAGGTTGTTGGTATCCATATTGCTGGTAATGAGGAGGAGGAGGAGGATGTGAATATTGTCCGTACAATGCAGACGGCTGGCGGTGGTAAGGCTGGTAAGTGTGTGCAGGCTGCATCTATTGCTGACCATGTCTCCAGTTCTGAAAGTGAGGTGGAGACTGAAAGTGAGTCTTGAACTGCTGGTGTTGGTACTGCTGTTGTTTGCCTTCCTAAAACTAGTGGGCAGTGAAGGATATGGGGAGATCCTTAAGAGCATCACGGAAGTATGAGGATCGCATTGTATGCGATCAGGAGCGACTAGTCGCACTAGTGCTCGATGCAGCAGAATTTAAAAAAAAATCATGCGACGAAACTACATGATCCAAGAACACTTCTCGGATCGTTTCGTCTAAACCACAAACAAGTAATAGGATTACCTCTTGAAGCATGGTTGCGATCGAGTCTCTAAACGAAGAGACCTCTTGTCTCAAGTCCGATTCGACGGAGGAGACGCTTGCAAGCGTGTTGATGAAACATGTGCTTCTTGCAATCCATGTTGATGATCGAAGCGGCAGATCTCCTGATCTCGACACACGAGATCCTATGTCTTCTTCACAAGTGAGGCGCACCAAAGGAGACGGAGATCCACGAGCAAACGATCGGGCAGCATAACAACGACGCTGCGGTGATGGAGACTCTCTCTAGGGCATCCATGGTGGACAGCCATATGAGAGAGAGAGAGAGAAAGAGTGGGCGTGTAGAGAGAAGGAGAGAGAGAGAGACTTATGCTCTCGTTAGCATTTGAAGAGCAAGGGGTGCCCTTCTATTTATAATATTTTCCATGGGCAACACAAATCCAATGGCTCTCATTAATTTGTGTTTCTTTTAATGGCTAAGATTTTGTTGGCAAAAACCAACAACAATTAATTTAATTTAGATTAAATATATATTGATAAATCGATATGATTTAATCCCAAATTAAATCAATCAAGCATGGAGATTATGGAATGAAGATTGTCTCCTTCCATAATATGGGATTTGGTGGCAATCTCATGTAATCTCATGAGATCTCATGAGATTACATTATTCCATGGAAATATCCAAGATTTACAACAACATTTGTTGTAAATTATTCAACAAAAATAACTCATAATTATTTTGTGAATATTGCAATCTTACCATTGGAAAATTGTGAATCACATTGACAACCCAAAATAAAATGTGAATTACATTTTCAATTTAATATCCAATGTAAATCCAATTCACATTAACATTTAATTAACAAATGTAAATTACAAATAGCTCTCTCTTATATATTAGAAATCACATTTATAATATATATGATTAATATGGATAGTGCTATCCACATTATTCATATCCATGATAAATAAATCACATTTAATCATCTTGGATCTCTATTCTCATGTACCCAAATAATGTGAATCAAATTCATATTATTTACATCTTTGACAATTAAATCACATTTAATTATCTAAGGTAACTCTCCTTATAATATGAATCAAATTCATAATATTCATGATAAGTAAATCACATTTAATTATCCATTTTGTCAATGCTTGGATACATATATCAACAATGAAATTATCCTGAACTCTTTCAAGGATAATGTGCTTTCTCTGCGGATACTTGGAGATAAGGATAAGGTGATTGTATTGTTCCACGTATAGTGACTTGGATATTGAGATCACATCTCAAATCCAGATCTCGGGCCTCCCATAGATGCTTGATTAAATCAAGATCGCAAATCTAATCTTCTCATTGCATCTAAATCACATTCAGATCAACGTCCAACATTTGGACTAAGATCAGATTACTTCTCTACTGAGAGGAGTCACTAAAATCCAGACCCGTTTCATCACTCCCTAGAAATGAAAGCGTCATGGTTATACAACAGTTTATGACATCACCCTCAGGTATTCCCAATACATGTACATCCTGCATAGTGGAAGATTCAGAATAAACATGAAGTATAAGATCAATTTTACATTGTCTACTTCAGAGTTTTATCATTAAGTTTCTCATTTGACTATTGAGAGTTGGTATCGATCATATACTTTCCAAAAGCATATATCATACCCAGGTGTTGATCATATACTTTCCAAAAGTATATATCAACCTACAAATTCAGTCAAGCTTCCAAAGCGAGATGACCGTGCACGGAATTTGATTCTTCCCAATATCTCATGAGTGAGATCATGTCTTCCGGTTCAGTAACCGTACTTGTATGATCCCTTTGAGAGATCATGTTACTCATATGCCCTTGTATGCACACCATCGCGTCGGTGTATAGACCTTGATTAGGTCATCAACATATTGGTCTGCCAAATGTACATACTCAGACATATAGTAACACATTTGTCTCCGGTCAGAGGATGCATGCCTATATCGTGACAGCATACGTCATAGGACTTTGGTTATCTCGATCTCGTTAAGTCAACTCTTTGACCTAACTAATCTGACACCTCCAAATCTCTATTCCCATGCAGAGGACATGCATCAAGAGGTCGGTCAGATATCAGCCTAAATGAGAAAGTATTGACATCTCCTACTTAGGCTGGAGATCATCGCTCAACAATCATTTCACGGTGCTTGATGAGTCATCAATCTAACTCTTTAGATATTCATCCAAGCACCAGCCTCTATGGTTCAATAATTGAATCAATAGTTTTATTATCATCAAGATGGCCATGGTACATAACCCTAATTGTACTAAGGGACCTATTATGCAAATTGGTTATTCTTCATTTCAGAACAGGGAATGATATTCGCAATAACATTTATTGCATAATGGCTCGTCGTGGGCTCGCAAGTCCAACAGGCAGGTCTTTAACCCTGTTGGGAACCCAACTAGTCTTTCCCTAACAGACGGGACTAGTTGCGCTCTCGGTCGAACCAGATACCATTCACCTCCTAAATGATAGGCGGAGGTGGATATTGCTGCTCTGGAATGTATGGAACCTCCTGTTGGTATGGTACTATCTGGTGAGACTATTGTTGACCTCGTCAGGGGTCTGCACGTAGTAAACGTGTTAAACTGTGGAAGGTCCTCCGGTACTCTGTTGGGTGGAAGTGGAAGAAGTCTGCTCCCGAGCAGAAGTGTTGGTTGTTGCACTTACACTCTGACATGCACTAATCGTACTCATAATAAGCTCCATATGCTGTGTTATCTCATCCAGCTTATCTAGGTTATTTGTCCTCGGTTCAATCACTTGGAGTTTCTCCAACTCCTTGGATCGTTTCTCAATAATGTCCACTTTGGATAGATGATTTCCAATGATGGTCAGATTAGAATGTCCACCCTATCCACTTCATGTGATGTCGTTATGTTGATATCCTTGTGGGGAAATGGAAGGAGAAGTGGCGGGATGCTTCTGGAATGCACGTGAAGAAGAAAGAGTTACAGAGCTATCTGTCATCTCATCAAAAATTTGATATAAGACATCCTTGTCCTTATTGAAATGACTCCCCCCCACAAGCGGCATCTACCAGCTTCTGGTTTTCATGACTCAAACCCCCAAACAAATTTTGCATGAGGCTTGTCTTCGGAATATCGTGATGGGGACACTTCTCCATTAAATCTTTGAATCTTTCCCATGCCTCGTGAATAGGCTTGTGGGACATTTAGGGGAAGATTACTATCAATGATCGCATGTGGTTGGGGCGTCCAAGTCGGTAGTATTTGCTTAGAAAAGCAGACCTCAATTCTTCCCATGTTGTGACAACTTTTTCTAAATGATTGACCCAATATAGAGCATTTTCCATCAAGTTGAAAGGAAATGGCATCATCTTCACTACCTCTAATGGGATGTTAGGGTAATGGATTGTGTTGCATATGCGATCAAATTGTTGGAGGTGTACATAAGGTTCCTCATTTATATTTCCGTTGAATATCGGGAGTAAAGGTAAGTGGGCTTAAGCTCAAAATGCCCATGAATCACAGGAGTCTGAATCCATGTATTTGTCTGTCCTACTCCTGGTTATAGGATTCTCTAAGTGAGAGCTTATACACTTGCTCTACAGGCTCCTCTCCCCTATTCCCACCTCCTCCATGGTTTCTATCCTCCTCTCTCCTGTCTTGCCTCAGCTCGAGAATCATATCTCTTAGTCTATCTTGAAAGTCATCCAATTTTGTCAGTTGAGCCTGAATGGCTTGAATGGAGGCTAACACGGTATTGTTGATCTCGGTCTTCTCAACCATGGAACCCTTTCCCTTAGGTGGCATAAAGTGCACTGTCTCAGTTTCTACAAGTGTAAACTATACTAGATTAGTCTTCAGGAATGATGGAGTCCCAAATGATAATTCAAAATTAGAGTCAATCTTGAATAGTGGATTGATCGATGATGTGAAGGGTGAAGTGGAGAAAGAGGAATACTCGGGAAGTGAGTCTTCCCGAGTAGAAGACGACCAGTTTGGAGTGTGAAATGAGCTTGCCAAGTCCGAACGAGAAATGCTCCAATCCGATATCTTTGATATGAAGAGGCGAGATGCGAGAACACAATGATCAAACAAGAAGAGAATGAGAAAAAGGCGTGAAGGGTGCAGAAGGATCTCTATAATTAGCAATCAAACACAAGAAAAAACCCCCAATTCACCAACGGAACACAAGTATAAGAGTTTGGCTTTTTTATCTTTTCAGTTTTAGTTCGTGATAAATTCAAACTTGTACAAGAGTTAGCGAGCAGTTAGGTATCGGTATTTTTCTAAAGACTGGCCCGAATTCTTACGGCGAGTTGCATCCACTTTCAGCAAGTATGGGTGTAAGTACGAACCATAAAACGGCTACCCATGTTAAGGACGATGCCTTACACAATGTCCTTTAAACTACCCACTCGGCTAAGAGAAGTACGGACCATAAAACGGCTACCTGTGTTCCCTCACTAAGAAGTAGCTAGTCGTTTTTGTAGAATGAGTAGTCTGAATGAAAATTTGGAGCTTGGCTCTATCTTAGTGTTAATCTCTCGCTCACTCGACAAGTAAATTCAAACAATGAGGGGATTACTCTCCCTAAAACAATGATGATTGTCCTTATGTTTAGTTTTACGGTCAAGTTTTTTAGCATTCCTGATTTTATAAAGTTATCACTTTTTTTGGATTTTTTTCAATGAATCGACTATCAAATTTCCAATTTCTTTTTTAGATTACGTGAGTGAAAATAAGGAAGGAAGTCAGAAATGCCAATGCACGATGAAATTCATTGATGCATACAGGAGATAAGAGATGCGTACCTTGTCGCCAACACTCTACATGCAAGGTGATCCGCACAGAATTTAAATATAGAAAATAAACTAACCTATATTATATGCACGAGAACCGTCCTAGCAATAACTTCTATTAGAGGGCAAGAACATGTTAATTTTACTAAGTCCAAATTACGCTCTACTCTATAGGTGCATAAATTCTTGTTTAGGGCTTTGGATTTAAATAGTTTACCTGACTCAAGCAAGTTAATAAAACCTACTACTAAGGGATCAAGCACATAAAATCGTGAGAAAACAAATAAAAAGAAGGCGGTGAAAACAAAACCAGTGAGGTCCTGGAAGTGCACAGGCACTTGGTGAAACAGACCACGCACACACAAGGTATATAGTATCCTTTTATAAGAATTATGAATGTATAAAATGCTAAAAACTCTCTATGCAAGATGCTCCCAATGATTGGTCTCCTCCGCACACACTCGAGCCCTCGCAAGAAAGAGAAAACACAAGAATGTGTAAGAGACACGGTTATAAAGATATGAGCAAAAATAATGTGAAAATAAATATAGTGAATATGAACAATGAAATGAATGTAAGAAAATATAGACAAAATAAAAGAAAGAAAAACAAGTATAAACAACCAAGAATAGTAGGTCAAAAGAAAAACCTAACTACCCTCGTCGTGCCTCCCCAGCAACGACACCATTTGTTGAATCGAGAAAATCGGGGTTTTGAATATTGAAATTAATGTGCAGTGTTGTTGCAACCCTAAAAATCCCTCAACAAAAATTTATTCAATTCTCAAGCAAAAATAATAGAGAAAATGTAGCAAGAGGATTTTGCTATTTAATTTACATGTATAGCTAACAGGATCGAACTCAAGGAGGCTACAAAAATCCTGAGGGTTTATTCTATGCAATGAAAAATCAATGAAAAGAATAAAGGAATCTTTATACACACTAGCCTTAGTTTTTGAATTTTTGAATTTTGTATTTTTTATGAAATTATGATTTTTATATTATTTATTTATTTTTCTGATTTTATATTTGATATTTTTTTATTTTGTAAAAATATTTTTTTATAAACAGTGACTATTTAAAGAAAAATTAAAGCACACATACTACATCAATTTTTTTATATTCCAAATATATTAAAAATAGTCAGAAAATTAAACTAAAATTATTTTTGGGTTTTTGATAATTTTTTAATGTATTTGTTATTTTCCACATTTTTCAAAAATTTTGAAAGCCTTTAAATAAATCAAAATTAGAGAATAAAATAAACAGAAAATAAAATGGATATTTTTAGATTTTTAAAATATCAAATACGATTAGAAAACGGATGAAAAATGTACAGAATGAAAATAATTTTTTATGTTTTTCAGAAAGCTTTTTTATGATTTTTTGGAATTTTATATTATTTTGTATGAATTTTTAATGTTTTTAAGAATTTTATGATTCTTATGGTTTTTAAGAGGAAAAAATACCAAAATCTTACAGAAATTAAAATAAATCAAAATAAGCAACTAGGAATTTTTTATAATTTTTGGAAAAGTTTATAATTTTTAGATTTTTGGATGCTAACAGGGAATTTTGGGAATATTTTCAGTTTTTCTAAATAATAAAAATAATGAAAATGTAAAAATAAAAATAAGAGATGAACGATCATTGTAACAGGAAGCTAGATGAATTTTTATGAAAATTTTAAAGGGATTTTGATATTTTTATTTGAATTTTAATATAGAAATTAAATGCATACATAAAGGGACCTAAATATAATTTTTCTAATACTAAACAATAACATAGAAATAAACGCGAGTCATTTTATGCAAAATGGCCAAAGTATCACGTGCGCAGGCACGTGATGTGCACTGGATTGGACCTATGGGTAATTCTCTTAATTTTAGGGGGCCAACAATAACACAGAAATAAAATACTTTCAATACAATTTTCACACAACTCACGTGCCAAACACGCACTGCAGTTTAAATAGGACTTGCAATTAAAATAAATGCATGTTCAAAAAAATAAAGTACAGGCACGTGTCCACATAGGGACTTATTTGCAGGGGGGTTGGATGCAAATGTACCCTTTATTAACATGGCGCTATGGATGGCTGGATGGCGATGACGCTTGGATCTGACGGCTAAGGATGAAGCGTGCTTGAACAACCTTGATCTACGCAGGATGATCTGATTAATGACAAAGGATTGGGACTTTTTGGATGACCGAGATCTAAACTGGGTGCCTTGTTCTTGATTGAAGGGCTGTGAGATAATCTAGACAGACTAGGAAGCGCATGAGCCCCACTAAGCTTGATTTGGCTGGATCTCCTTCATCTGAGCTCTACTCCTCATCAAATTGGTCCCAGATCAAAGCTCTTAGGATTCCGCGTCTGGTGTGCACCTTGGATTGTCGTGAAATCACCAGATCGTAGATCTGGAAGGTGGTGAACTTTGCTGCTCTAGGAACCTACTCCAATCTTGGTTTCTGCGCTTCACGCTATCTCTGAAGCTCCTTGGACCTGCAAATGAAAGCTTATGCTCAGAGGATTTCCCCTCCTACATTTATTAGCACAAAAAGATGGGAAAATGAATGAGTGGAAGCTCCGACAGAGATGATCTGAGGGGGAGTTGTTCTTCAAATCTGTGATAATCTGATGGTGGGCAAGGGATGGAAGAGATGGAGAAAGAGATGGTGGATGTGTTGGCGTAGTCAGAAGTTGTCGATGATGATAGGAGCTTCTCCGATTGTGCAGATTGGAGATTGAAGATGAAGATCTGAACTAGGTGATTTAAATGAAAACAAAACGAAAAAGAAAGGCTAAATCAAAGATAAACTACCTATGTTACCTACGGAATGGAAGAAGGGGAGGTATCACCTCGATCTACAGCTGATGTAGTAGAGGCGGGACGTGTGGCTGAGAGTTCCAGCAATGTAGTTGAATCATGAATCTAGGCACCAAACTCACACTCCAAATCAGGGATCTACTCCTATGTCATATGAGCACAAACCCTATCACTCAATCGTAGGCGATCTTGGGCTAAAATCAGATTAAATTTGAGGTAGAGGAAATTGATGAATATTTATACAACGACCTCTGGCAAACTTTGAATTTCAAAATGGGCGAGATCATACGCGTCATTGATTGAATGGTTAGGAGGGCGAAGGTGGCAAATGATTGAGCTGAAAGTTCGGAGAAGAGGGCGGAAGCTGTCGGTGACTAGGACATGTGGGAAAAGGGGGAAAAGGAGGCGGAGCACGAGAAGAGTGGAAAGGCAGCGCGAACCAGCCAATTGACCTGGGTCAACAAACCCGAGCTGGCCAATCAAAGGGTGCAGAGAGTAAGACAAAATAAGCTAGACAAAAAATCCAATAAAATGTTAAATAATTCAATTAAAAATAGAAAATGAAAATGTTTAATTAAATAATGTAAAAAATGTTAAGAATAAAGTAAAGTTAATTTGATTTTTAATTAATTAAATAATGTATATACAAGGGTTAAAATAAATATAAGGTGTTATTTGTAGGTTTGTTAAGATTTTGATTTTAAATTTAATTATTTATACAGGTATATACATAGTTTAATATTTTATTTATTTACAATATTTTACAAGAGTGTTTATGAAATTTTTATTTGATTTTTAGGAATTAATTTATTAGGTTAATTAAATATGTATAAGTATAGTATATACATGGTGATACATATACAATATATACATGATTTTGTTTATGTTGATTGTTTATTTTGTGACTTTTATTTGTATTTTATATGAGTTAAATACAATATTCACAATTAATAAAAAAATAATATTCACAAATATGCACAAGAAAATAAATAATTAAATAATATACATAGTGTATATAAGTATATTATACAATAGTACCCCAATTGGCCACATTTCACATCTTAATCTGAAATTTTATGAAATCACCTCCATTTACAGATTATTTAATTTGGAGTACAATGAAAGTGACTTTGACGAATTTGGAGTTCAGTTGGAGCAGATATTAATTTTACAAGTTTGTACTTTGCGGATTTTGATAGTGATGTATTCTACATAATATATACTATTTTGTGTTGCCATTATTTTTATTACTTACAAATAATTTTATTCACAAATTTCAAGGAGAAATAATTGTTATTTACAAAGGTTTGGTAATGACTAAATTAATGAAAGAATGTGTAACATAGACAATATTGTACATGTTATGAATATATACATGCGACAAGAGAGTTTTCTAGAATTGTTGATGTTTTAGGCCTTATCTCCCCCTACTTTATTCCTTGTCGATCATGTCAAGTCTTGGCCTTCTCTCAGGGTCTGATGCAGTCTGTATCTATTGCATATATATTCTTTTATTTTCTTTATTTTTCATTTATTTATTTATTTATTTTAGGTTTAAATAGTGATAAATATATAGTATTTACACAAGAATTAGAGTTAGTAGAAGAATGAATTTAGTGATATACATGTGTTAATAAGGAATTTTAAGTTAAAATAAATGAATAAAGATGATGAAATGCATATTCATCAGTGTGTCATTCTCCTCTTCCTTTCTCTGCTTCAGGTTCTAGATCACCGACCAAAATGGTCTCCACAGACATGGAATCTTTTGAGGATTCCTCGTCTAGTTCTGATGATGATGTGATCATCGTAATGCACGCGGTAAGGTTGTTATTCAACCCCACTCAAGCAAGAAGTTGGGTGTCAGTCTCCATTGGACTTTTCATCCTCCTTATTACTACTCTTCAAAGGATGATTCTGACATCGACACATATCCATGGTTCATCTTCCCTCTTCATTCACGCAAGAAGGTTTGGCATAGACATTCTTGATCCTTATATATTCTCACTCCATCTTGTATAGATTTTTCTTCTTTTTCTTCTCACCTCTCCCGTGATTCGTATCACTCACCCTGGTTCCATATCATTTTCATTTCGTGGTTATACTTAGGATGACCAGATCCTAAGTATAGGGGCTGAGGGACCCGAATTGCTCCTTCTTTTCTTTTTGACTTTTCTATGTATATTCCCCAACCCCATCGGTTCTCACACTTATCCCTTTTCTATACTTAGGCCGACTAGAGCCTAAGTATAGGGGGACCAATGTCCGTCATGTATATTCATTCATCCATTCTTTACCTCTTGACCTCGACCGCCCCATTTTGGTTGTTCTTCTACACTTAGGCTGACCTTTGGGAGGGGTGAATATAAGATGACATGAATTGGGTCTGGACAATGCCTTGTACAACTTGGAGACTGTTGTTTTTAAAACTCTAGTATCATAAAGAGTTCCTCCATATTATTAATCCAAAGGTCAAGTCGAACTTCATTTTCACCTTTAGTTCATGACCACATGTGGAACCCAATATCATTTCATTAATGCATTTCATTTTAGTTGCTCGTAGATGAGCAAGGTTTAAGCATAGGGGTTGATGAATGTGTGATTCATCACTTTAAAATATGAAAATCGAGATTCATTCCCAAGTAGTTAGTTGCATTTATTCATCTACATTGCATATCATTCATGCATATGTAAATAAGATTCATGTTTTAGCATGCATAATTGCATTAAATAAGAAGCCCAACTTCCCTTGTACATTATCACATGTATATTACCATAATTTTTATTATTTTTAATTATTTTTCACTAATTCCAAATAAAATAAAATCAACTTTATTGTGTACATATTGCTAACATTAATCAAGGAAAAATGCCAAAAAAATACTAACTTGAATATTTGCCCAATAAAACCAAACCCTAGTTTGGAGATAAAAAGCTGTAAGTGTAGATATCTCTCTCATACACTCTCTTATGGACTCCTGCTCACTTTTGAATTAATGTACCTTCAATTATATACAAAACAAGACCAAATCAAAAGAATCGGAGCTCATATGTGAAACTTGAATTTTGGGACCTCATTGCATATTGTACATATTGACTATTTTGACATTATTATTTTACGTACAAAAATAACTCTTTCTAACTCATTTATTTTTCATTTATTTTATTTAATTTATGTTTTAATAAAATATGTGAAAATCCAAATAAAAATTGAAACAAAAATCAAAGAAAATAAATCTCTCTAAGTATGTATATAGAGTATGTATATATGTCCCTTTTATTTTATTTCTTTATTTTCTTAATTATTAAAAATACAAAAAATTAGATTAGTTTGTAAATAATCATTTTATATTTTATTTGAATTTTTATATTTTTACTTTATTTAAAATTACAAAATAGTAAAATAAAAAATGTGAATTTTTATATCTATATAGTACCGCCAAAAATGTGTTTTGTACAGATGATCTCATTTGTTTTTGGTTCCATCGCAAAAGTTGTAGATCTCATCGAGATGATCAACTTTTATGAAGACCACTTTTTGACTTGACTCATTTTCTATTTTTATCGATTTTTCTTATTCTTTATTTTTAGAATTTTCTAGGAGAGACATGTGGTAGCTCCTGGAGTCCCCACGTGTCGCCCCCTTTACCCCCTTTATTTTATATTTATCTTTATCTTTTATTTTATTTTATTTTATTATTTTTATTTTTTTGCCATGTGGTGGATCCTCTGTGCACCATGTGGCACCCCCTCCTCCCCCAACCGCCTCCACCATCTACAGCGGTGGGCATCCGTTGTCTGCCACTGCGACCTTGCTTCACCTCCCACATCGCACGCCTCCACATTCTCTGGTGCACCTCCTCTCATTCCACGATCGAGCCCCACCTCGACCAAACCCAATCACTAACTACCTCCTCGCCCTTCCCACTCCATCGGTCGACCCTTTCCACCTGCCCGCTTCACTCGCCCCTCTCGCACCATGCCGTCGTACCCCACGGTCGTTGCCAATTGTCCTTAAAAGCCCTCTCTCGCTCGCTGTAGGCCACAACGCCTTAGCCGATCACCAACCCCCCCCCCCCCACTCTGCTTCTCTTCGCATCACCCCACCTCTCCACCTCCTTGTCTGCTTCGCTACAACTACGATGCATCCCCGCATCGTTGCTCACATGCATCACCATCACCCTCACCTTTCTCCACATCTTCCCACCGTCAGCAGTCGATCGTGTGTCGACCAGTCCCCTCTCCTCCAAGATCTAAATCCTCCACCTCGACCGGAGCTACAGTCCACATTCCATGACCATGTCGACAACCACGCCTCACCGCCTCAGCCATCCGATCAAGATCGGGTGGCTTTGGACTCACCACGTCTCCAACTCCAAAACCCTCGATCGAGTTGCACGTCAAAGCTGCTTCCAAAGCGCCTCATCATACCATAAGGAGGTTGGGAGCTCTGACGCTCAGCTTGCCCTCTGAACCTACCCGAGCCTCCAGTGACTCATGTGCAACACACACGAGTACTAGGTATTTTGCACCTTGCATCCTGCATATTTGGTAATTGTATTCATACCCCTGTCAACATCGGTCACGTGTACAGCATGTCCTCTCTAACTAAATTGCATATCACGCACTCACAACTTTGTGTAATGACAAAATAACCCATGTGATGTAGTTTCTCATTTAATTTTCTTCGTTTTAGTTTTTGCATAAAGACCCTCTTGTTTGGACATTAATTCAGAGCATCATTTATCATCATATTTTAATTTCAAATATTACACATTGTTGAACAATTAATTCTCTATCTTGTGTATGTTGATTTGATTTTTATGAGCATTATTTGATTTATTAATATTTATTGTCGAGAAAATTATCATATTTTACCTTGTCTATTTTGGAAATTCATACTGCTCCAAAATTTCCGAAAATGCACATTAGATAGAATTAAATGTGATATAATTTGTACCTGAAAATCATCTCATTTGCACACATATTTTTTCTAAAAATAAAATAAGTTGTGATTTTGGTCACTAATTTTTAATTCTCTGTAAACTTGATAATTTTGAGGGTTATCACTTTTCCGGGATACATCTTCATTAGACATGTATAGCATATTTTATCTCGAGGAAATAATTAGGTTTAGTATTTATTAAAATTAATTCACTGAAAATCATACTGTCTGATTATTTAATTCATTGTAAATTATTTTAAATGCTCCTCTAAAAACCCATTTTCGGTTCATCTGAAAATTGACCCAATGAGACAGTGGCCTCCCTGAGTTCAACCTTGGGCTTGTCCAAGTAAAATAAATTTGATCGCTCATGTTTAATTGAAAGATTAATTTAGCGGTTTTGATTAATCCTAAGTGCCTGACTACAGCAACATAAAAATAATGAAATTAACATTAATTCCATATAATTAGGGAGGGCATTTCCAGGTTTGTCACATCGCCCCCACAATTCTAAGAATTCGAGAGGGGTCCACTCATGTGCCACACACACATGACATTGAACATTTGCATCCACACCCCACCCATGTTTCAGATTTTGCACAAACTCTCCCGCGCTAGTAAATTATATAGAAGACCCATAAGGTTTTGGAAATTATAGAAAATTCCTCAAAAGGTCCATTTGCAAGACTTTTATTTATTTTTATTGTATATATCTCCCTATCATTATTTTATTCATATCTTGAGCATACATGATCGGATTTTTGTGTTCTTTATAAGGTTTTGAATCTTATTTAATTCTCTATCATTTAGAACACTTGATTATTCATTTGAAGATACCATTCAACATTAATTATTGAAGCAATTATTCAATTAATTTGAGCACAATTATTCTCTAAGATTGATTCTTTACTGCTTAATAAATTACGGAATTGGGAGAACTAATTTGGGAATGACTTGGCATTAGTTAAATACTTATTTTCTAAAATTAATTAAAGGGGATGGTTCATCAAATTAAATTGATTAGCTTGACCTACTAATACCTGCTCATTTTTTTGCATTAATCATTGCATCTTTTTCATCATTTAGAATTCATTAAAAAATTTGCACTTATTCGTATTTATTCTCACACACTGCATAACATTATTTTCTTGCATTTGTAAAATTCATGCATCATATTTTCTTTAATTATTTACTTATTTCATTTTAAAATCCATAAAAATTACAAAATTAAAAATTTAATCATAAAAATTCTTCTTTGAAAACTTAACATCTAAGTTGTTTGAAAATTAACTCTCAACCCTCATATTTCCTCCCTGAGTTCAACCTTGGGACTTGCCCAAGTAAAATAATCAATTGACCGCATCGAGATTAATTTTCATAATTAAATTTTGGTGTGGTCATTTTTTATTACGAGCTCTCTATCACCTACTACAATCGATGTTAATTTCATCTAATTAAGAGTGGTGGGGAGCATGCTGTCAAGGTCCTTTGCATTGGAATAAAGATTCTGATGTGTTGGATAAGTTAAGTCAAAGAGTTGATTTAGCATGATCGAGATAATAAAGTCATATGTATATTGTCATGATATATGCATGTATCCTATGACCAAAGACAAATGCATCACCATACGTCTGAGTACGTACATTTGGTAGACCATTTGGTTGATAACCAAATCAAGGTTTATATACTTGTGTGTTAGTGTGCATATGAAGGCATATGAATGATACAGTCTCTCAAAGGAATCATAGATGTTGACTACATAACTCGAAGAGATGAGCTCACTCATGAGATATTGGGATAAACTAAATTCCATTTATGGTTGTCTTATTTTGGAAACAAGATAATATTTGTAGGTATAATATGTTTTTGGAAAGTATATGATCGATACCAACTTCCAATGATAAAATGAGAAACTTAATGATATAACTATGAAGAAGATAATTCGAATGAGATCATAATTTCATGTTTGATCATTGTCTTCCAATATAAAGGATTTATGTGTATTAAGAATACTCGAGATTGATGTGATCTTAAATTAATTATATATCATGACACACTCGAGATTGATGTGATCTTAAATTAATTATATATCATGACACTTCCATTCCGAGGGAGTGATGTTACATGTTGGATTTTAGTGACTCCGTTCAGTGAATTATTAATTCTATCTTTGTCCAAATGTTAGACATTACTCTGAATTGGATTCAGATGCAATGAGAAGATAAGATATATTGTTGATATGATCACACAATACTGAGAGGTATGTTGATCAACATCTTCAGGTTTCTGTTAATATGTGTTATGCACGAGTGTTATCGGAACCCAAAGAAGCGTCAAACAAAAACTAATTATTCTCAAGAAAAAATTAAATATAAAATTATAGCAAGAGCAATTGCTATTTAATTTACTTGTATAGCAAATAGGAACGAAACTCAGAGAGGCTACATAAATTCCGAGCGTTAATCTATGCAAAGAAAAATCAAGGAAAGAATAAAGGAAATTCTTTGTACACTATACTTGGGTTTTGTGTTTTTGAATCTTTTATTTTTTTTAGTTTTTTAATTTTATAATTTGTTTATTTGGGTTTCTATTTCTATATTATTTTTTTAAAGTAATGGAATATCAAATAGATGAACTAAACCACTAACAATGCACTCTTTTTTATTTTTCAAATATATCAAATATGTACAGAAAGTTAAGGCAAACTTATTTTTAGGCTTTTAAACTTTTTTTGATGTTTTTATAGCTTTTCCCAAATTTTTCGTTTTTTTTTATTTTTAAATAACTGAAAAATATCAAAATAATGTAAACATATTGCAATGCGAGTATTTTTGGATATTTAAAATATCAAATAATGTCAAGAATTGATGAAAATTTTATAGAATAAAAATGAATTTTTATGTTTTCTAGAAAGCAATTTTATGATTTGTAATTGTTAACTGAACTAATATGATTTTTTTAGATTTTTTATTGTTTTCACATTTTTTGTCTTTTATAGAAGATAAAAATAAAAAAAATTGGTTAGAAATGAAAACAATACGAAACATGCAAACATGAATTTTTTAAAATTTTTATTATAGTTTTTATATTTTTTATAATTTTGAATGTAACGGGAAATTTTTATGCTATTTTTATTTTTAATAAATAATAAAAATAAAGAGATTGCAAAATAAAAATTATGGATGAAAGATAAATGCTTCATGAAATGATATGAATTTTTGTGGAATTTTTTGATGTGTTTTTGCTAATTTTTATTTAATTTTAAAAATGGAAAATAAATGTAGACAAACAAGGGTATATACGCAAATAATTAATGTTGTAGCACTGAAAAATAACAAAAATGAATGTGCGGGGTGAAATATGCAAAAATCCTAAAAGCTCACACGTTTAGGCACACGTTCCCTACTGGATTGGACCTGATTAGAAATAAGATAAATTCGAGGTTCAAACAGTAACATAAACATGTAATATTTTTATTGCAATTAACCCAACAGATCATGTGTTAAGCATGAGTTCAATTCAAACAGGACGAAAATTTAAATAAATAAATGCTAAGGCTAAATATGCAAATGTTCAATTAAAGAGAAAATGATGTGTGTCCTCACAGGGACTTATTTACGAATAGAATAAAGATAGGGGCTCAAGTGTAATTGTACCCTTAAGAGACATGTAGCACTGAAAGACCTTGATGCGTTGACGCTCTGATCCCACGGTTGATAATGAGTTCGCGTGAGTGGATGAGATTAGATCTGGGGACTTCAAACCACGCCTCAGCTTTGGGGCTAAATCTGTTGGACATGAGAGCCCACGGTGAGACATTATGGAATAAATGTTATTGCAAATATCATTCCCTGATCTGAAATAAAGATTAACTAATCTGTGTAATAGGTCCCTTAGTACAATTACGGTTATGTACCATAGCCATCTTGATGATCATACAGTTGTTGATTCAATTATTGAATCATAGAGGCTGGTGCTACGATGAATATCTAAAGAGTTAGATTGATGACTCATCAAGCATCGTCAAATGATTATTAAGAGATGATCTCCGGCCTGAGAAGGAGATGGCAATCCTTTCTCTGAAGGTTGATGTCTAACCGACCTCTTGATGCAGGTCCTCTGCATAGGAATAGAGATTCGGAGGTGTTAGATTAGTTAGGTCAAAGAGTTGACTTAACGAGATCGAGATAACCAAAGTCCTATGTTGTATGCGATCATGATATAGGCACACATCCTCTGACCGGAGACAGATGTATTACTATATGTCTGAGTATGTACATTTGGCAGACCAATAGGTTGATGACATAATCAAGGTCTATACACCGGCACGCTGGTGTGCATACAAGGGCATATGAGTAATACGATCTCTCAAAGGGATCATACAGGTTCATTACCTGAACCGGAAGACATTAGCTCACTCCTGAGATATTGAGAAGAATCAAATTCCGCACGCGGTCGTCTCGCTTCGGAAGCTTGACTGAATTGGTAAGGATTGATATATACTTTTGGAAAGTATATGATCAACACCTAGGTATGATATATGCTTTTGTAAAGTACATGATCGATACTAACTCCCAATGATCGAATGAGAAACTTAATGATAAATCCCTGGAGTAGACAGTGTAAAATTGATCTTATACTTCATGATTTATTCTGGATCTTCCAATATGCAGGATGTACATGTATTAGGAATACCTGAGGGAGATGTGATCATAAATGGTTGTATAACCATGACGCTTCCATTCCTAGGGAGTGATGAAACGGGTCTGGATTTTAGTGACTCCTCTCAGTAGAGAAGTGATCTGATCTTGGTCCAAATGTTGGACATTGATCTGAATGTGATTCAGATGCAATGAGAAGATTAGATTTGCGGTCTTGATTTAATCAATCATCTATGGAAGGCCCAAGATCTAGATTTAAGATGTGATCTTAATATCCAAGTCACTATACATGGAACAATACAATCGCCATGTCCTTATCTCCAAGTATTCGCGGAGAAAGTGCATTATCCTTGAAAGAGTTAAGGATAATTTCATTATTGATATATGTATCCGAGCAGTGAGAAAATAGATAATTAAATGTGATTTAATTATCATGAATAATATGAATTTGATTCGTATTATAAAGAGAGTTATATTAGATTAATTAAATGTGATTTGATTATCAAAGATGTGAATAATGTGAATGTGATTCACATTATTTGGGTACATGAGAATAGAGATCCAAGCTGATTAAATGTGATTTAGTTATCGTGGATATGAATAAAATGGATAGCACTATCCATGTTAATCATATATATTATAAATGTGATTTATAATATATAAGAGAGAGCTATTTGTAATTTACATTTGTTAATTAAATGTTAATGTGAATTAGATTCACACTGAACATTAAATTGAAAATGTAATTCACATTTTATTTTGGGTTGTGAATGTGATTCACAAATTTCCAATAGCAAGATTGCAATATTCACAAATAATTATGAATTATTTTTGTAGAATAATTTAAACAATTGTTGTTGTAAAATTGGATATACATGGAGTGATGTAATCTAAGGAGATTACATTGGAGATGTCCCTTTCATATTGGAAGGAAGGGACGACCACCAATTCCAATTTGGAAAGGGTGGTCGTCCACTCCATGTATATGGCAGGAGGCACTCTCTCTCTCCCATTATCTCCATATTTGATTGATTTATTTTGGGATAAAATCATATTGATTTATCAATATATATTTAATCTAAATTAAATTAATTGTTGTTGGTTTTTACCAACAAAGATATTGGCCACTAAAAGGAACACAAATCAATGAGAGCCATTGGATTTGTGTTGTCCATGGATTGAGATCCATGGATCCCAAAATATTATAAATAGAAGGGCACCCCTTGCTCTTCATATGCTAATGAGAACATAAGGCTCTCTCTCTCTTTCTCTCTACACGTAATCTCTCTTTCTCTCATGTGGCCGTCCACCATGGATGCTCTAGAGAGATTCTCCATCGTCGCAGCATCGTTGTTATGTTGCCCGATTGTTTGCTTGTGGATCTTCGTCTCCTTCGGTGCGCCTCACTTGTGAAGAAGATGTCGGATCTCGTGTGTCGATATCAGAAGACTCACCGCTTGGATCATCAACATGGATTGCGAGAAGCACGTGTTTCATCAACACGCTCGCAAGCGTCTCCTTGTCAGATCGGACTTGAGAAAAAAAGGTCTCTTCGTTTAGAGACTCGATCGCAACCACGCTTCAAGAGGTAACCCTAATACTTGTTTGTGGATTAGATGAAATGATCCGAGAAGTGTTCTTGGATCATGTGGTTTCATCGCATGAAAATTTTTAATTTTTGCTGCATCGAGCTACTAGTGCAACTAGTCGCTCCCAATCGCATACGATGCGATCCTCACGCTTCCGTGATACGCTCAAGGATCATATCATATCCTTCAAGTGGTATCAGAGCTAGGTTGAAGGTTTTGGATACGATCCATAAACCTAAGGTGACTTGGGTTCGTTCGGGTTTGCGAAAATTTTCTCGCATTTCATTTTTGCATCTATATTTTGTGATTATTTTCGGCCCTATTTAAATTGTTTAAACACGAAAATAAAACTTATATTTTGTTCCTAATTAAATAAGGAAATCTTAGGATCTGAGTTTGCGTGATTTCGAATCCGTTTGCTCAAGTTATGATCAAATTAGTGAACATGTATCCACTGTTTCGGGGACTGCGAATCTTAACGTAATTAAGAAGTTAATTACTGTTTAGAAATGCCTAGAAATGCATGAAAATCACTTAGGTTCTGTTGTAAATCAAATTAGCAAACTTTTGAAACTTACTTTGCTTAATTTGGATTTAAATTGATGGAGATATGCTAATTTTAGTAAGTGAGGATTGTTGCTGGAAATTACTTTCCTAATCAAGAACCTTGTGATTGTCATTTAATCAATTAGGGAAATTAAATGATTTAATTTCCTCAAATAATTATGGATAAATATTTTTGAAATACTTGATGATAATTATTTCCTTAAATGACATTACCTTAACCAATAATTGATTAGATATAATCTAGATCACAATTGGTTACACAATCTACTTTCCAACAAACAAAGTTGCTTGAATAGGATTGGGGATTTGTATAGCAAATCTCCTTACAATGTTAATCAAAACGTTTTGATTATTATTATATATGGTATAACTTTGGTTGAAGAACCGATTATAATCTCAAGTACACAATGATCAATTTGGCATTATCTTTTCCCCGAGGTGGATATGGTATCTAGCCGGGGAGCGTTGGGGTAGCAGGTTGCACCGTGTTTGGTATGTCCCATTCTCGTCGATACTGTCCATGACAACGGGTAGGGACTCGATAATGCAGGAGAGATCACGGTGTATTTTTTCTAATTATTAAAATTCAGAATAATACGTATTTCAGATAATACCATAATTTAAGTAACAATAAAGATTGTTTGTTGGATATTAATTAGATCATTAATTTAATATGATTAGATTATTTGGAATCCAATTAAAATTAAACACTCTAATTTTAATAGAGATGTTATTTCCCTTAGAAGAATTAATCATAGTGAATATAATACATGATGATTAATTAGAATTTGAATATGATTTGGAGGATCACATAAGTGACATATGTGGTCTCCCGTCAAGGCGGAGGGTTCCGTCACCAGATATTGTATGTAGGAGACGTCTGTCCGAAGTGACAGCTCCTGCATACAATCCATTTGGATCGGGCTCTTCGCTTCTCGAAAGAGTAAGGACGTATGCATAGTGACCTCAATATCGAATCCTCATATTATTAAAGCGATATTGGATTGCGTATAGTGAGTTGTATTCCTGTTGACGGTTGGTTCAATTAATGATGGGTCAACATCACCTTAGCGGTGGTGGGCCTGGGTGTTAAAAATCGAATTGGGAGTGTAAGTTGGACTTGCAAGGCGGAATGTGTTCCCGCTTCTTTTTATCCGAGTTACAGGTTCTCATATTATTGGGATGTGACAAAGATAAGGAAGGAGATCCGAGATCTTGATGAGAAATGATGGTAAGTATATCTCTTACATTGTAAGTGATTAAGGGAATGAACTTTCAATGTAGACAAGGCAAGACAACTTTGATATAAAAATTCCTAAATCAAAGTAAAATATATATTCATATATGTTTATGCAAATTTCTTATTTCAGATAATCCTTCATTAAACCCACTCAATTTTATACTCAATGATAACCAGTAAATTATCATAGAATGGATCCATGATCAAGATATTGTACTTGCAGTTGGACACATAATGTATGTGGTTGCAATGTGCAAGTCTTCCTCATAATAATGAGGAATGATAATTAAATAGATAACAGGACTACAACCCTAGGGTTTGTATGTCTCTATAGTCTTGATTTCTCATCGAGTGTGCTTTGGAAGTGACTTGTCAATGATGATCACAATTGTCAAATAATCCTTATAAAACTAAGAAGATGTTTTGGCATGCATATGTGTTCTTGACATTTTATCATGAATGACATGGTTCTCTACATCATGTAGAATGGTGGCTTTATAAGAGATGATGTATTCAAAATATTTGAGTACCTACCTAAATCTAAGTCTTTAAGAGTTAGGATGTATGTAGATATGATGAGTTTCATCATTCACTATCTATCATCTAGTCATTCATGAAGCTTCAGAATATTCATATTGTATGAATTGAATGAAGCATGTATAAATGTTGAAATGCTCTTATATTGAAATCTTTTGAATTCAGTATAAGAGATCCTTCGTCTTAAGCAATGGTTATTTATAGATAAAGGGAGCGCAGTGGAAGCATGGGTTGGACCCAAGTAAGAAGGAAAGTCAAAGAGTTGACTGTGCTTCTGTGACTTCCATATGACATCCAAATAGTTGGATGAATGCCAATACTGCAATAAGCCGATGTACGGATAGTGTGACTATCTAAACTATCTTGGATCCTTAGAGGACTTGGATAGTACATCGGGGTAACCAACATCTACATATAATCATTGAAATTGACTTTATTATTTGATAAAATCAAAGTCTAATAATTGTATCTCAATCTTCTAATAACGCTTTCAATTAGTTGCATATATATTAGAAGATTAGAAATTTGATCTAAAGGTTTAATGGTCTTCTATGTTGGAATTGATGCAATTGTTGCAACAATTTCAACTGGATCGATATACTTCATAATTTCAATGGGAGAGCCCTTAGTAATAGACCTATCATAAAGAGTTATGATGGAGATATTTAAGATAGTAATCTAAAATCTAGTGGACTCTACTAAATTAGAAAATTAATGAATGGTTCATTAGCATTTCTAATGCTGAAATTAAACCTTAAAAGATCAATAGGAGAATGAAGATCATTTGATAATGATCTGGCATCAATCCTTGGACATTTGTTTATTGATGAGATAAATGGACTAGTAAGTGATGGAACTTTATATTGTCTGAAATTTCATATCTTACATATTTATGAATATTGTATTCAAAGTAGAAAATGTCCAAAGCGCCCTTCTCTGGGAATGGTGTTAGATGCCAAGGTATTCAAGATCTCATGCATATTGATGTATGTGGATCATCTGTGTCATAATAAACATTGATGATATGTGATATTATTTGATGATTGTTTGTGATATGACATTTCTTCTCTTCACCTTAGAAAGCTTTGAAATGTTCAGAGATTTTACGATTTTGGTTTAAAAACCAAAGTTTGACGGAATATGAAAATGAATTTGATCTAATCTAGGTAATTAGTACCTATTAGATGAATTCATGGAATACCTTATGCAGAAAGGAATGTCATTCCTATCTCAATCCTCCTAATACACCTAAACTAAAGAGAGGTGTAGGGAGATACAATTAGATCATGTATGATATGATTTGATCAATGATGAATATTAGCATAATTACCTATTAGTTTTCAGGAATATATGTAGTGGAGACTACAATATATGTCCTTAATAAGGTTCCAGGCAAGTAAGCTGTAATTTAGCACCTGAGAGTGCTACTTCATTAGGAAAATAAAGGATGGTATTGGATACCTACTTTATGACCTTGAGATACTTAAAAGATTTCATATATGAGAATGTGATTCTTAGATGATGAGACTCTTGAGAATCAAGATGAAAATGAAGTAAAGGAACTCATTTAGTCTTGAGAAGATAATGAGGCTCCTAAAATTGGAAACTAAAAGGATAATAAAAGATGAAACACTAATACCTCTTCAAATAAGTTTGAGGATGGATTCCATGTGTCAGTTGAGTCTGATAATGATCTGACTTCATGTGATGAAGCTTCTGAAGATCATAGCATGGAAAGATGGATGTTAGCAATAAAATCTAAAGTAGACTTCATATACAAATGTTGTATATGGACCCTCGAGGATCCACCTATAGGTAGTAAGACCCATTAAGGTGTAAATGGATCTTCACGAGAAAGAGGAAACCTGATGAGAAGGTAGAGACCTTCAAAGCATAGTTCGTAGCCATGAGCTACACATCGAAGAGAAGACATCGCTTGCGATGAGACTTGCTCTTCAGTGACTATGCTTAAAACCATCGCGATATTGCTAACTGTAGCTACACAACTTAACTTTGACATCTTTAAGATGGAGGTCAAAATTGCATTCCTCTATGAATACCTCTCCGAGGATATTCATATGAAGTATCCCCATGGCTTCATGATTGAGGAAAGCAAGGTGTGAAAGCTAAAGAAACTCCGTCTATGGACTCAAATAAGCTTCTTGTTGTTGGAACATAAGATTTAATGAAATTATAATGTTATGATTTCATATAGAATCTTGATGAACCATGTGAAGCTTAGTGGGAGTGCCATTGTGTTTATCATGATAAATGTAGATAATATCCTAATCATTCGAAATGATATAAGGATAATAATAAGTGTTTCATAATCTGGTTGTTTCATAACTTGAGATATGATCTCAAGAGTACCTCCTAGATCTTAGTTCTGAAGTTGTTCAGAAGCAAAGAGAAGAGGGTATTGTGACCGTCACATTATTGGTACACCTTGGACATATCTGTTTTCTGGAAAATTCCAAGAAAGGCTTCTTTCCCTCAAGATATGGTACTGACCTATCTGAAGGAAAAGCACCTCAAAGAGTTGAGGAAGTGAATGATATAACTGCTTGCCCTTATGCATCAGTTACGAGAAGGCGGGTGTATGCTAAATGTGTACGAAAGCCAGACGTCTGCCATGCAATGGGAGTAGTAACTGTTACTAATCCTACTATGGAGATAAAACACTTGATTGCAGTAATAACAATATCTTCAAAAATGACAAGACTTTAGAGATAGTGATCTCTAAGTCTTATCTTCAAGAAATTAAGACTTTATAGATGAAGATCTAAAAGGTCTTAACTACGAATACCTTGGGAGATAAAGATCTCCAGGAATAAGGGTATTGTGATAAGGATAATTACATACTGGTTATATTAATTATTAAGCTGTAGTGTCAAGGAAACTAGAATTGACAAAAATGAGTATAGGTTGCATAAGATGCAATATTTGAAATGAATGCGAACACTGTTACTAGGAGATATACAAGTATCGTAAAAGGACTTGGCGTAGTCTCTTGGGAACAGAGTGACTAATCAACTTACCTAGCTATTTTCTTAAGTGTCCTATGATTGTCACATGAGTGCGGGTTTAAAGATTAGCTCATTAATGGCTCTTTGGGCTAGTGGGAGATTGTTGGACATGCGAGCCCACGGCGAGCCATTATGCAATAAATGTTATTGCAAATATCATTCCCTGATCTGAAATGAAGAATAACTAATTTGCATATTACGTTCCTTAGTACAATTAGGGTTATGTAACATGGCCATCTTGATGATCATACAACTGTTGATTCAATTATTGAATCATAGAGGCTGGTGCTACAATGAATATCTAAAGAGTTAGATTGAGGACTCATCAAGCATCGTCAATTGATTATTAAGAGATGATCTCCAGCCTGAGAAGGAGATGACAATCCTTTCTCTGAAGGCTGATGTCTAACCGACCTCTTGATGCAGGTCCTCTGCATAGGAATAGATATTTGGAGGTGTTAGATTAGTTAGGTCAATGAGTTGACTTAACTATATCGAGATAACCAAAGTCCTATGTTGTATGCTGTCATGATATAGGCACACATCCTCTGACCGGAGACAGGTGTGTTACTACATGTCTGAGTATGTACATTTGGCAGACCAATAGGCTGATGACCGAATCAAGGTCTATACACCGGCACGTTAGTGTGCATACAAGGGCATATGAGTAATATGATCTCTCAAAGGGATCATACAGGTTCATTTCTTGAACCGGAAGACATGAGCTCACTCATGAGATATTGGGAAGAATCAAATTCCGCACGCAGTCGTCTCGCTTTGGAAGCTTGACAGAATTTGTAAGGATTGATATATACTTTTGGAAAGTATATGATCAACACCTAGGTATGATATATGCTTTTGGAAAGTATGTGATCGATACCAACTCTCAATGATCGAATGAGAAACTTAATGATAAATCCCTGAAGTAGACAGTGTAAAATTGATCTTATACTTCGGGATTATTCTGGGTCTTCCAGTATGCAGGATGTACATATATTAGGAATACCTGAGGGTGATGTGATCATAAACGGTTGTATAATCATGATGCTTCCATTCCTATGGAGTGATGAAATGGGTCTGTATTTTAGTGACTCCTCTCAGTAGAGAAGGGATCTAATCTTGGTCCAAATGTTGAACATTGATCTGAATGTGATTTAGATGCAATGAGAAGATTAGATTTGCGGTCTTGATTTAATCAAGCATCGCTGGGAGGCCCGAGATTTGGATTTAAGATGTGATCTTAATATCCAAGTCACTATACGTGGAACAATACAATCGCCTTGTCCTTATCTCCAAGTATCTGCAGAGAAAGCGCATTATCCTTGAAAGAGTTCAGGATAATTTCATTGTTGATATATGTGTCCGAGTATTGAGAAAATGGATAATTAAATGTGATTTAATTATCATGAATAATATGAATTTGATTCATATTATAAAGAGAGTTATCTTAGATAAATAAATGTGATTTGATTATCAAAGATGTGAATAATGTGAATCCGATTCACATTATTTTGGCACATGAGAATAAAGATCCAAGATGATTAAATGTGATTTAGTTATCATGGATATAAATAATGTGGATAGCACTATCCATGTTAATCATATATATATTATAAATGTGATTTATAATATATATGAGAGAGCTATTTGTAATTTACATTTGTTAATTAAATGTTAATGTGAAATGGATTCACATTGAACATTAAATTGAAAATGCAATTCACATTTTATTTTGAGTTGTTAATATGATTCACAAATATCCAATGCCAAGATTGCAATATTCACAAAATAATGATGAATTATTTTTGTAGAATAATTATAACAATTGTTGTTGTAAAAGTGGAGATACATGGAATAATGTAATATAAGGATATTACATTGGAGATGTCCCTTCCATATTGGAAGGAAGGGACGACCACCAATTCCAATTAGGAAAGGGTGGCCGTCCACTCCATGTATATGGAAGGAGGAACTCGCTCTCTCTCTCTCTCTCCCATTATCTCCATATTTGATTGATTTATTTTGGGATTAAATCATATTGATTTATCAATATATATTTAATCTAAATTAAATTAATTGTTGTTGGTTTTTTACCAACAAAGATCTTAGCTATTAAAAGAAACACAAATTAATGAGAGCCATTGGATTTGTGTTGTCCATGGATTGAGATCCATGGATCCTAAAATATTATAAATAGAAGGGCACCCCATGCTCTTCATATGCTAATGAGTACATAAGGCTCTCTCTCTCTACACGCCCTCTCTCCTTCTCTCATGTGGCCGTCCACCATGGATGCCCTATAGAGATTCTCCATCGCCGCAACATCATCGTTATGCAGCCCGATCGTTTGCTCGTAGATCTCTGTCTCCTTCGGCGTGCCTCGCTCGTGAAGAAGATGTTGGATCTCGTGTGTCGAGATCAGGAGATTCGCCGCTTGGATCATCAACATGGATTGCAAGAAGCACGCGTTTCATCAACATGCTCGCAAGCTTCTCTCCGTCGGATCAGTCTTGAGACAGGAGGTCTCTTCGTTTAGAGACTCGATCGCAACCACGCTTCAAGAGGTAACCCTAATACTTGTTTGTGGTTTAGATGAAACAGTTCGAGAAGTGTTCTTGGATCATGTGGTTTCATCGCATGAAAATTTTTAATTTCCGCTGCATCGAGCAACTAGTGCGACTAGTCGCTCCCGATCGTACACGATGCAATCCTCACGCTTCCGTGATGCGCACAAGGATCATACTGTATCCTTAAAAATCAACGGTCGAGATCTAATCTGGATGGTCGTTCTTGATCGTGCAGTGTTGTACCTATATGGAAGAACACAGAAGAATGTGGACTCCGACGAACTTCGAGTGAGGAGATCTCGCTCATAGCTCACCCAAATCTGCTCCGGACTGATGGTACAGCTTCTTGCGGTGCTTCTCTTTTGATCCCAAACTTCAACGATGGTCGAGGGTGACTGATACACCTTCTTGGAGGTTGGAAGGTATGGAAGCTCAAGTGGACCTCCAGCTGGTGGGTCTCGTTTCCAAGCTTTCTCCTGGTTCCTGTAATGAGTTCCTTGCTCGGAGGCGAGACTCCGGCCAGGTTTATTAGCACAAGAAGATGAGAAAATGATGAATGGATGATCGCTCCGGTGAAGGTGGTTGGACGAGGAGATGATATTTTAATCTACGTGGATCTGAAGGTGGATAGAGGGTGGATGAGATGGAGAATGATTTGGCAGAGGTGTTGGTCGAGTCAGAGATGGTTAACGATGAACGGAACTCCTCCGATCGTGCGATCAAAGGTTGAAGATGAAATTCGTATTTAAGCTACTAGCAAAGTTAAAAGACGGAATTAAATTTTTAGAAAAGAAAAAATTACTAACTATGGTTACCTATGGAATGAAAGGAAGTAAGATAACGCCCCATCTGCTGCTGAAGGCGAAGAGACGGAGATGTGGTTGAATCATGAACTTTAGGTATCATTCACACTCCTAATCATGGGGAACCGTAGCTGTCACCTACAACCCACTCTAGGAATCGATTTCGAGGAGGGAAAACGACTGAAGGATGGATTAAACTCGAGGCGAAGGGATTGGATGTCTATTTATAGGCAGACTCCATCGAGTTTTGAAATTCAAAAGGAGCATGACTCAAGGAGTGATGAGTGGAGATGAGGTGCTGGCAGTGAAGATGATTGATCGAGCGACAATAATGGAGAAGGAATCGTCAACAGTTTTGTGTGAGGCACGAGGGAAAAATGTGAGAACTAACGACGGGAGCAAGTTTAACAGAGAGAAGAGGCGTAGCTGAGGAGTTGACCTGGGTCAACAGACCCGGGTGGGCCAATCAACACGCGTCAAGAATAAAGACAAAATAGGCTACGCGACAAAAATATAATAAAATGTTAAGTAATTCAATAAAAAATCAGAAATGAATTAATTAAATTAAATATTGTAAATAAAAAATGTTAGGAATAATTTAAAGTTAACTTTGGTGATTTTTAGTTAATTAAATAATATAAATATAAGGGCTAAATAAATATAAAGTGTTATTTACAGGTATGTATACCTCTATACAGAGTATTTTGATTTTTAGTTAACTATTTTATACATATATACATAATTTAATATTTTATTTATTTACAATAGTTTACAAGGATTTTAATGATATTTTTATGAGTTAATTTATTAGGTTAATTAAATATGTATAGGTACGATATATACATGGTGATACATACATAATATATGCAGGATTTTTTTATTGAAGTTTGATTTTGTAATTTTTACTTGTATTTTATATGAGTTAAAGATAATATCTAAAAGTAATAAAAAATACAATATTTAAAATTATGCACAAGAAAATAATATAGTATGTATATGTATAATATATAGTAATACCCAATTGACCACATTTCACACCTTTACTCAGAATTTCATGAGATCACTTCCATTTTAAAGATAGTTCAATTTGGAGTACAATGAAAGTGAGTTTGATGAATTTGGAGTTCAGATGGAGAATGTATTGATATGGGAAGTTTGTACTTTTGTGGCTTTTGGAGACTGATGTATTTTACACAATATACACAAGTTTTTACTGAAATTATTTATTATTTACAAGATGGTTTTATACACAATTTTTAAGATGGAATTATTTGTATTTACAAAAGGATTTGGGAATGAATATAATAGTGTGTAATATAGACAAGTGAGGAATATATACATGCATCAACTATATTTTTTTGGTGTTTTTGGCCTTATCTCCCTTGACTTTATTCCTTGTCGATCAGGTCAAGTCTTGACCTTCTCTCGAGGTTTGATTCAGCCTGTTCTATTACATATATACAGTTTCTTATTTTCCTTATTTTCCTTTATTTATTTATTTATTTATTTATTTATTTTAGGTTAAGATAGTAATAAATGTACAAAATTTACACAAGGATGCATGCTAGTAAGAATATGGATTTATTAATATTTACATATATTTTACAAGGGGTTTTAAGCTAAATAAATGAATAAAGATGATGAAATGCAGATTCATCAAGGTGATATCCATAAAAGAGTTCTGATGGAAACAAAAACCAATTATTAGAACAAGAGAAAAATTTGGGATAATTAAATTAAATTTAATTATCCATGATAAAATTAATATAAATAGTAATATCCATAATAATTTTTGGAATAACGTGGATATGATCCACATTATTTTTGAGACTTATTTGTGAATATGATTCATAAATTATATTGTGTATGTGAATTGGATTAACAATCCAATATAGATGTATATTTAAACAAATAGATAATTAATTGGAGCAAATAACCAACTTTAATTAAAAAGAGAGAAAAAATCCACTCCTAATTGGAGTGGACGTCCAGCATCCACGGTGGTGCCCACCATGGTGGACATCCACCCCAATTTAGGGAAAGATTTTTCTCTCTTTTAATTATTCTATTATTCATTTATTTATTTTTAGGTTAATTGAATTAATAATTAATTATTAATTTCACTCCTAAAAGTTATTGAGAGCTCGCTCAATCCTAGAAGTTGTTTTAGGCTCCTACAATCCTATCCATTGATCTTGCATTGAGGATTGTAATCTTAGCGGTTCGAATCTATATATAAGGAGGGGTGAGTTCTCTCAGAATACAATTCAAGCAAGACAGTCTCTCTCTTTGGACGTCCCTTCTACTTCTCTCTTAGATTGTGGCCATCCCCTGCTCCAAGGCTGACGAGGAAGTTAGCTCGTTTCTCTATATTGTGGGAGTTTTGAGATTCTTTCTCACGCCCACAAGTGATGTTTCTATCAGATCGAACTTAGACATGATGTCTTTTACTTTAGAGGCTAGAGGATCACAAACACGCTTCAAGAGATAATTCTATACTTGTGTGAATTAATGCGGGAATAGTTCCCACTCCATGTGCTTTCATATTTATTTTATTTTTTTCAAAATTTCATTACTATCTGGATTTGTATGCAAATCTATTTGTTTAATCAGGTACGATTAGATCTACATGCTTCCGTGATGCGTGAGGCCTAAAAACCTTCATTCAATGAGTAGATAGGTGGTGTAGAGGGGAGGAAGAAAGAAGATCCTGTGTTGGATTTTCCCAAAAAAATACATTTCTTGATGCAGGTAGATTAACTCCAAGAGAGGTAGGTTGATAACAAGGATTGTGATGTGACACGAAGGAAGATTAAAGTGTCATGGGATAAATACAAACATTTCAAGGATTGTAATATAACAACAAAATTTATAAGGAACAATAGGGTAAAAAATCATTTTTTTAAATATTAAAAAAATCTTTAAAAGAATCTACAATAACAACATAGCATTCACTAAGGTAGCGTTTGGTTCGCGGGTTACCCGCGGGTTAGGGGGGTTTACCCCCCTTAACCCACATCCCCCTCTCTCCCCGTGGGCCCCACTTTATTCTTTTTTAAAAAAATTAAATAAATCAATTTTACATCATCAATCCTATCAAAAAATAATATATTATACCATCATATCATATAAAAAGTATAAACTACTCCACTTCTACTCCATTTTCCAAACATCAATACAATCACATCACAATAACTACTCACTTTTTCAAAGTCCAATACAATCATATCATCCCAAACCCACTTCTAACCTACCCCCAGTTTAACCCTTTATCCAAATAGCAAAACACAAAAACGGGTTACCCTCTACCAGTTTAACCCGCCTTAACCCGTCAATCAAACGCACCCTAAGGGTGCGTTTGGTTGGGGGTTACCCCCACTTTGGGTGGGTTACCCCTCAAAACCCATATTCCCAACCCACTAGTGGGGGCCACTCTCTTTCCAATTAAAAAAATATATATTATACCATCATATCATCTAAAAATCATAAAACACTCAATTTCTACTCACTATTCCAAACTTCAATACAATCACATTACAACAACTACCCACTTTTTCAAATTTCAATACAATCATATCACAATAACTACACACTTTTTCAAATTTCAATACAATCACATCAAACAAACCCTCCCAACCCTTAACCCACCAACCAAACACACAAATACAAAACGAGTTATCCTCCCCCGAATAACCCACGAACCAAATGCACCCTAAAGTTTAAAGATCAAATGACACTTTCAACCTTACCTTTCCAAAGAAAAAACTTAGCCATGGGATTTGTTATCAGTGCCCTTTTCAACTTCCAGATGCATTGTACAAGTAAGATCCACATCGACCTAGAAAGAGCCCCACACCTAGTGCCGTACGGACAACAGCTACGCTGCCACGACACGCGTTCTCACGAGCACATCCGTCAAAACCGGTGCACATCCCGCCGCTTCCCTATAAATAAATAAACATAAAATGAACGAAAAAGAGAGGAGGTGGACGCAATCCCATTTGGCGCGGCGCACGGTATCGTCTCCCCTCTATCCAACAATCATACCGTCACGATCACCTCGTGCTGCTCGTTGCTCCTTCCTCATTTTCCCCAATTCCAACTTTGGAGGAGGAGAGATAAGGGCCCTAATTGCTTCAATAACGAGCTCGTGATAATCGATTTCGACAAGGTCAAGGTAAACGGCCATTCGATTCTCCTCGTTCTCATCGCTCGTCGTTGGACCCGTCGATCCGCTAAGGATAAATCGAATCCAGGTGTCCGATTCGAACCAGGCTCCTTGCATGCTGGTTTTGATCGCTCCATTGCCCGATCATGTCTGTTGGGCAATTGGTGCGGCCTTCCCACAAGTCGAGACCCTTCGGTGGCTATGGGACGGCGAGCAAATCCAAGGTATTGCGATCGATCGGTGCTGCATGTTTCGTTTTCTCCAGATGTCTGACGTTGGATCTCCTATGCGATGTTTGGATATCAGATTATGGAACGCAAAGCTTGGAGGAACCATGTGCTCAACTTTTCTCTTTCATTCTGTGCCACGGTAATGTTAGTTGGCTTTCTTTTTTTCCAAGGATTTAGAGTAGCACGTTTATTTATAAAGCCGTTTGAAATCTTTGTCAAATGCCCCCAGAGCTTAACCACAATGTAATCTAGCTACTCCTTTTTCACTTAGGGTGCGTTTGGTTGGTGGATTATCCGGGGGAGGATAACCTGTTTTTGTGTTAGTGTGTTTGATTGGTGGGTTAAGGGTTGAGAGGGTTTGTGTGATGTGATTGTATTGAAATTTGAAAAAGTTGGTAGTTATTATAGTATGATTGTATTGAAATTTGTAAAAGTGGGTAGTTGTTGTGATGTGATTGTATTGAAGTTTGGAATAGTGAGTAGAAGTTGAGTATTTTATGATTTTTAGATGATATAATGGTATAATATATATTTTTTATGGGAAGGGAGTGGGCCCCACTAGTGTGTTAGGAACGTGGGGTTTGGGGGGGGGGGTAACCCGCCCAAATTGGGGGGTAACCCCCCAACCGAACGGGCTCCTAGGGTTTTTCTCCTGTATAAGAGAGCCCTACAATATCCACTCCTTTTTCCCTTACCACACTGTTCTAGTAATGCCCACCTCAAACACTTCAAATAAAAGTGAGATTATACAAGTTACAAAATCCAGGATTCTACTATCATGATAGGCCACATTCTCTACATACAATCTCTCATCATGAAAAATGATCCTATTTCAAACTAGCCAAATGACTCAAATACAGGCTAAAATTTTCAATTTCTCCTCAACATATCTGAGCTGGGCCCAAGAAAGTGAACTCCAGAGTAGATCCACATATGATACGTCAATCCGAGAGATGGAATCAACTCTTCAAAAATCTCTAGCGTAGTCATGCTTCAAGAAAAAGTGCTCCAACTCTTTTGACATTGTGCCCCAAAAGGGGGCATTAGGAGGGAAGTTTGCTCCTCACACTCTAATCATCAGATGCCCATGTCTCAACAACTCCATGAATATCTTTACTCTCGAGGTGCTTTGGAGCATCAAATGTACTTGCAATCTGGTCAGAGGTCTTTAGGATAGAAAAACAGATGGCCCATAAAGAACCGTTTAGACCTTTCTTACTAGGAACTCACCTTCTTGCTGAATCCAATGATCTTTAACCTGTCAAATATCCTCCATCATCATCTAGAGAAAGACGAGCTGAAAGTAGGAGCCTACATCCCATCGAACTAGGCTTTAGAAATAAGTATATCACGGTCCAAAGCTATGGCGAATAACCGTGGGTACCACGTGCACAAATGACCATCACCGGACCAATCATTTATCTTGAATGTAAACGAGCAACCGTAACCATGCACATGCTTCATCCTAACGTGCATCTTAGGAGGAACGAAATAGACACCCTTCCAAAAGGAGGTAGAAACATGGTTCACTAAATCTGTGCAATGATCTTTATAAATGCCTAAATCAATTTGCAAAATAAGTCTTCACCACTGCCTTACTCTAAATTTTAGAGACCTACTTCGCTAGGAGGGCTTTATTCATCTCCTCAAGCCTCAAAACTCCCAAGCCACCATCCTTTTTGGGCATGCCATCGAATCCCAATTAATAAGTGGGACCTCTTGTGTAATCCCACTTGAGTTATTTCAAAAGAACCTCCTCATAGTATATTCAAGATAGTGTCTGACTCCATTAGACAAAAGCTACATAGAAATGAATACCCCCTGAACAACAGAGAGAATATACTTCAAAATCACCAGATGACTTCTACAACACATACAAGAAGCCTTCCAGGTCGATAATTTACATTCCGACTTTATAACCAAAGGTAACCAATCCACCCACCAAAGATGAGGTCGATAATTTACATTCGGACTTTTTAACCAAAGGTAACCAATCCACCCACCAAAGATGACTGTAATATAGTGGAAGCCCAAGATTTAACAACGGTTGACTTCCATAGGGTGATACAAGCGTAACAACAACATTCCACAATCTACATCTTGGAAAGATCAAAAGATAAACAATCATATTTATTCTGGTTGATAGTAATGTCTTGCAACCCCCTAAGAAAATCCATAACAGTGGACATTCCCACGGCTTCCGTCACCGTGCATTTAATAAAAAAGATTCAGTTCCGAGATATCATTGATTGGGGATGATAAGAAATGAAGGCATTGCTCTTGGCAGAGATAGCTTAAGGAGGGGGATGATAACACTCGTTTCTTTCATGTGGTAGCCAATGGGAGAAGAAGACATAATTTCATCAACTCTATTGAGGTGAATGTTGTCTCAGCCGAGGGTGACTGGGCAATTGGTTCTGTGATTATGGGACAACACCAACAACTTAGCAAGAGAGGTCCTCGATCGGGCGCCAGGTGGATTGGTAGAGATATACCAAGTCTTTCTGAGAGACAGAGATGCACCCTTATCAGACCGTTTAGCATGGAGGAGGTTCGAGATACGGTGTTTGGACTAAATGCTGACTGTTCCCCTAGGCCGGATGGATTCCTTATTTTCTTCTTTAGGGAATTTTGGAGTGTGGTTGGTTCAGAGGTTTTTGCGATGTTGAATGAGCTGAGATAGTAGAATCATGGCTTTGTCAAGTTGAACCGATCTCTTATCTTCCTTTTGCCGAAGAAGGAATCGGTTTGTAGGGTAGAGGATTTGCGATCGATTGCGCTTTCTACTGCTGTCTACCTGATTGTTGCTTTGGTCGTTGAGAATCGCCTTCACGGCGCATTGAATACCATCATTGCTCCTACGCAGACAACTTTCAACTCTGGGCGATTCATGATGGATGGCCTTCACGGCGCATTGAATACCATCATTGCTCCTACGCAAACAACTTTCAACTCTGGGCGATTCATGATGGATGGTGTGGTACTGGCTTCAGAGATTGTTGCAGACTGGCGGCAAATATGGGTAAAAGGCATGTTTTGGAAGGTTGAATTCTCCAAGCATATGACTGCGTTGTTTGGAAGTTCGTATGACGTCCTTGTCCAGATGCGGCTTTCCTGATGATTGGATTGGTTGGATGAAGCGGTGCGTGAAACTTCCTCCTACTTAGTTCTTGTAAACGGGCGACCGAGTGATGGCTTCTTTCAACCTCAGAGGGGTGTGCGGCAAGGTTGCCCACTTGCACCGTTACTATTCATGATTGTGGCAGATGCACTGTCCAGGTTTATGTCGCGGGCAGTTAGTGGAGAGCTGTGCATGGGTTAATCTTGACGGGATATATCCATTCCTCTCCTATTTTCTTTGTGGAGGGTGGCTGCGAATCAATAAAGAATGTTGTAGAGGGCCTCAGATTGTTAGGCTTGGTCCTGGCTTATAAAGTAACCATGACAAATCCACTTTTGTTCCTTTTGGGATGTATGATGCAAAAGTTAGGGCGTACGCGGCGATACTTAGAACTCAGATGGGTTCTCTCCCCATTGGTTACTTGGGCCTTCCTTTAGTGGGTGGATGCTTGAAGCAGAGTGATTGATATCCATTAATCGAGAAGATGGAGCGTAAGCTAGCTGGTTGGCGTGCGACTTGTCTTTAGAGAGTTGGACACCTTGTTCTCTTGAAGGTGGTCCTATCATCAGTTTTCTTCCTCTCCTCTAGATTGCTTCCAGTTGGGATTAGAGACATATTGGAGAAGTTGATGCATAGAATTTTTTGGGCGGGGATGAGTGACACATGTGATCTGCCCCTTGTTAACTATGATGTTAGAGAAAAATGATGGTGGGCTTGGTGTGATAACCCTGGAGGAGATAAACCATGCGTGGTTGACAATATGGATTGCTCGCATTTAGGTGGTAGTGATGATTTGGTGAACATGTTGCTCCATTCTATCTATGGAGGCTCCACTAACCTCTCTTGACAGGAGGGTGTGGTCCTCACACCATCTTGCTTCTGGAAAGGTATCTCTTCGGTCTTAACACTTGTGTCATGAATCTTCAGGCCTATGCTGGGGGACAGAAATAGCTTCTTGATAATTGGATTGGCCATGGTACATCATGGGGTCATTTTCTCCGTTTTTTTGCTTTGGCATCGAATAACACACGATCTGTCAGAGGCTTGGAACAAGAATGCTTGGTGCCACTTTTTTGCTTCAGCTTGTTTGATGAGAGGGTGGTTGAGTTTGCAGTGCTTTGGGAGATGCTGGAGGGGGCAAGAACCCTCATGGTTGGTTGTGATCACTGGGATTGGATGGACTGACGTTTCTCTATCTGCAAAGCATGCAATGTATTATATGAGATTTTAGTTTTCAATCCATGCATTGTCTCCTTGGATTACAGACATATATGAAAGGGGAGGATTCCAATGCAGATCAAGATGTTCATTTTGGTTTCTCAGACGAGATCACGTCCTAATGGGAGCTAGGAGGGCTATATTCTTTTTGGGCGCAAATAGTTCTCGTCAGCGATGCTCTGCGAACTGTGAGAGCTTGATCACTTGTTCTTTCTTTGTGATTGTGGAGATGAAAGTATGACATCGCATTATTCATGAAGCCCTAGGATTCTCTTATATAGGAGAGTAACTTGTTAGAAAAATTACATAGAGAAGACAGAGGGAAAAAATAATACAAAAAAACATGAAAGATAACTAATATCTCAACACTCTCCCTCAAGCTGGAGCGTAGATATCTATCAGGCTCAGCTTAGAGCAATATCTCTGGTAAGGCCTTCTAGCTAGGGTCCTGGTAAGTACATCTGTTGTCTGGTCTCCAGAGTCAACATGAGTAGTAGTGATGAGACCCTTATGTATCATTTCACGAGCTGACATGGTCCTCTCATGGAAGGCAGGGTTGTTTGCAATGAAGAGAGCAGCTTGGTTGTCACATTGGAGGTGCATGGGAAGTGGCACCTCAACTATTAGGTCTGTAAGAAAAGACCCGACCCACATCATCTCTATACTAGACTATGTCATGGTCATGTATTCTGATTCTGCACTGGATCTGGCAACCACTGTCTGTTTCTTACTCTTCCATGATACCAAAGAACCTTCTACGAATACTGCAAAGCCAGATATAGACTTCCTGTCTTTGGGGCATCCAGCATAATCTGCATCTGCATAAGCTATAACAGCAAGAGATGTACCTCTACTAAATAGACTATCCATGTCAGGTGAGGCCTTCAGATACCTCAGAATTATATGGATTGCATCCATATATGCTTGTCTAGGTCGCTCCATGAACTGACTCACTTTGCTCACTACAAATGATATATCTGGCATGGTGATGGTAACATAAAGAAGCTTCTCAACAAGCTCCCTGTACCTCTTGTTAATCTCCTCAATGTCATTATCATAAAGCTTCATGCTCGAGTCCATAGGAGTAGTGGCTAACTTGCAATCTACCATGCTTGTCTCAGAGAGAAGATCTGTAACATATTGGGTCATCACAAGACCTCGTTGATTCCTGGCAAACTCCAGTCCAAGGAAGTAGCGTAAACTACCAAGCTCCTTGGTCACAAACTGCTGACCTAGGAAGTCCTTAGCAGCCTGGATGCGCTGCTCGTCATCCCCTATAACAATGATCATCAACATACACAAGTATGACAACCGTACCTCTCTGAGTTTGATGAACAAACAGTGAATGTGAATGATTGGCAGTTTATCGCACAATCCCCTTTTGCTCTATCAAGTCTAGGAGCTTCTGGAACCATGCTCTTGGACTCTGCTTAAGGCTATAAATCGCCTTGTGAAGCCTGCAAACCTTTTGACATCCCCCTCAGCAGCAAACCTAGGTGGCTGCTGCATATAAACCTCCTCCTGCAAGTCATCATAGAGAAAAGTATTTTTCACATCAAGTTGATAGAGGGCTCGATCCCGTGTCACTGCAACGAAGAGAAGTATACAAAGAGTAGAATGCCTGGCCACTGTGGAGAGAATGCATTATGATAGTCCATCCCATATGTCTGGGTGATCCCACATGCCACAAGTCTGGCCTTGTAGCAATCTACATTGCTATCTACTCGGTTTTTCACCATCAATACCCTTTTGCACCAAACAATGGATGCATCAATTGGAGCTGAAATAAGTGATGCAGTGTGAAGTCAAAATACAGGGCCAAATATTTATCTAAATTTAGTGGTCAATTTTATTTACGTTTATTTTAATTGTCGTGTCGTTAATTAAATAAATGAGATCACCTGTGATCTCAATCAATTAGTTGTTGATTTTGAATTTCAAATTAATTGGTTAGTCGGTTAATTAGTTAGAGTCACTTTAGGATAAATTGGTTGTCAATTTAAATTAGTTTACTATTTTTGTAATCTCATCCCTCCTGTATAAAGGGGTGAGGGTCCAATGTATTAGTCAGTTAGAGTTTATTAAAATTGAGATTTTATCTCTCCCCTCTCTCCTCTCCCTCTCTCCCCACGCGTGTTCTTCACGCTTCTTCTCCCTCAACCCCGTGCATCCGACGTGTTCTTCTTCTCAACCCCTCTATCTTCTTCCACCAAAATTCCACCATTCACAATTTTAATTTTTATCGCCGCGCCGAAATCGATTTGCATCAATTGGTATCAGAGCATGGATACCGAATCGTTCCTACGATTCGACGATCCTGTCGAGTATTGGCGTTTGAAGTTTGATCTCAGCCGTCTGTCCCATGGTTCGCGCTCGCATTCACGTTCAAAGAAGTTCCAGCAATGACTTATATCATGCATCAAGGTACAAGCATGGTTAGACGCGCAAATCGAAGAAGATTCGCATGTCGACGACCAAAATCAGAATGCTATACCTGCTGTTCAATCCGATTCCGACCTAGAAAATGAAGGTATGTTCCGTCCCAATGAAGGTTTATTTGATACAACTATTGTGCAAGAAGCAAAGGAGGATCATGGGCCTATCTTCGACGAAGGTCCTATGGAAGAAGAATACGAAAATCTCGAAATTTTTGCAATCGATGTTGCTGTTCAGAAGATTTCAGATCAGCCGCCATCGCCGATAGCGCCCCCGATGTCTGCCCCAACCCCACTGCAGCCCAACAGTGGCTGGCCCGCACCCCTGGGGCCCCGTCGCACTCCGCCACCATCTCCTCCAGCACCTCAGCGCGTGACCGCCCCCCTGCGGGGCCTCCAGCACGCATCCAGAGCTCCCAGCCCCCGCTTTCTCCTGTACGGGCGGCTCGGCGTCTCCGCGCGATCCCTCCATCCCACGGCCGCGCCCAAGACCTCGCCGCCCTCGTCGCTGGTGATGATTCCTCGCGCAGACACCGCGCGCGAGGCTGCGCGCTGCTGCGGTCCCCCTGGCGGTCACGCATCGTCCCCGACAACCACCTGCCGAGCCCGCGCTTCATCTCCTCCAGTTCTCCACGCGGCAACCCAGCCGCTCGCCTCAGCGCCGTCGCATGTCCCGCTCGCGCTACCCATCCTCCCCAGCCCGCGCCGCCCGCGCCATATACGCGAGGGACTCGGGCAAACCCTAACGGGGAACTCGATGGTTACGGGGTTTGAGTCTCGTGACAGGTGGGGCTGGAAATCCCTTGAGAAATTAAGTGGGAGAAATTACACAGAACCCCTTCCAGGCAAAAGTTTTTATTCAAAGGGAAGGTTCAAAGGCTCCTCTAACAATATAAGTTGTAATGAAGGGGTACGAAAATTGCAGAGATGCCCTCCAATTGGAAAGAACTACAAACGTAACGTTGAAAAGGATCGAATTGGAGGAAATTGAAGCCACAATTCAAGGATGAATTCTCCAACGATGCACCTACATCAAGCAATTCGTCGGGAGACGAATTTTTAAAGCGGAGGAGAGTTGATGCAGCGTGAAGTCAAAATACAGGGCCAAATATTTATCTAAATTTAGTGGTCAATTTTATTTACGTTTATTTTAATTATCGTGTCGTTAATTAAATAAATGAGATCACTTATGATCTCAATCAATTAGTTGTCGATTTTTGAATTTCAAATTAATCGGTTAGTCGGTTAATTAGTTAGAGTCACTTTAGGATAAATTGGTTGTCAATTTAAATTAGTTTACTATTTTTCAAATCTCATCCCTCCTATATAAAGGGGTGAGGGTCCAATGTATTAGTCAGTCCGAGTTTATTAAAATTGAGATTTTATCTCTCCCCTCTCTCCTCTCCCTCTCTCCCCACGCGTGTTCTTCGCGCTTCTTCTCCCTCAACCCCGCGCATCCGGCATGTTCTTCTTCTCAACCCCTCTATCTTCTTCCACCAAAATTTCACTGTTCACAATTTTAATTTTTATCGCCGCGCCGAAATCGATTTGCATCAATAAGACTCAAAGTGCCACGCAACTGTAACGCGACCATCATGGAGTGCCTCCTGATATATTCGTGGTATCTCCACGACAGACAGTGCCACGGTAAATCTCCTGAAATCCTTAGAAAGTCTACTCAAAGAAACTTGGGCTGCAAGAGGATATGAAGCACAAGTACATCTTTGCTTTCGAGAGCAATAGGCATACCGAGATTATCTGCCGTCTCCTGAACCTGTAAGTTTCCCTCTTGAGAGGGTATCTGCTCATCCTATAAGGAATCCTACTGCACAAACAACTCAGTAATGCCATCAATAGAAACCATGTGCTCATTACATATCTGATGCATGCTGTATGATGGGGAAGACCTGTGAGTAGGGGGGGAATAGAGCGAGATTTGCGAGTATATACACGTGGTAAAAACTGAGTCAAGGTGGGTGGTGGTCCATGGGCAACAATTGGGGTATGTGTAGGTTCTTGAGGTGGTGGTGGAGACGACGATGGCGTTAGTAGTGAGGAAGGTGGTAGAGGTGGAGGCATGTAGACCTCATCAGAGTCAGATGGGGCTAGTCTGTCACCTGTAAGAGAGAAATACATAACATACTCAAAGAATGTAACGACAACACTTACAAAGTAAATCCGTCGAAGCGGATCAAAGCAGTAGTACCCTTTTTGGGTATGAGAGTAACCAACAAAGATACACTTGACAACTCTGAGGGAGAGCTTATCACGATTAGGCAAAAGATTGTGAACAGAGGCCACCGATCCAAAAACATGGGGTGTAAGGGAGAACAAATCCTTCTTGGGAAACACAATCGAGAAATGAACCTTTTCTCCCAAAACAGAGGATGACATACAATTCACTAAGTAGCAGGCAGTGGAGAACCACATCACCCGAGTGAGGAGCATGACTCTAAATCAGAAGGGTTTTAATCACATCGAGTAAATGACGATGTTTGCGTTCGACAACACCATTCTGTTGAGATGTATAGGCACACGAGGTCTGGTGTACAATGCCAAGTGACGTGAGAAACTCAGATAGCTGTAACGTGCAAAATTCTAAGGCATTAACAAAACGCAAATACTTGACAGCAGCATAAAAAATATTCTTTATCTCATTAATAAATGAGTTAATGACAGACCCAACCTCAGACTTATTCTTCAACAAGAAGATCCAGGAAAGTCTAGAATAGTCATCACCAGCTACCAGATAAAAATGGTGTCCCTGGTGATCAGGGACATGACTCAGACCCTAAATATCTAAGTGAAGGAGTTCAAACAACTGAGAACTGCTCCGACTTTGACGAGATGGAAACTGAGAATGGTGATGCTTCCCAAGTTGCCAAGCCTTACACTGGAAGGAAGATTGCGTGGAGATCTATTGGAGGATATGACATAACTTCTGCAAATGAAGGTGATCAAAACGAATGTGCCACATGTATGGTGAGACTGATCCATTAGGAATAGTATAGGCACCAACATGAGGAGGCTGGACCCATCTGTAGAGCCCTCGCTGCTCACGGTCACATCCTATCACCTGGCCTGTGAGTATGCCCTGCAACACAAGAGAAGAGAGATCGAAAATTGCACGACAATGCAGATCCTTTGTAATCTGACTAATAGAAAGCAAGTTCATTTGAAAATCATGAGCATATAAAACATTCTGCAGACGCATGGATGGCGTCAAATGCACCTTCCCCTGTCCTGCGATGGGCAAGTGAACCCCATTTGTAATGAAGAACCATCTACCAAGAGGTATAAATATGTAAGATATGAACTGGGCTTTGTCTCCACACAGACGGTGAGTCAAGTACCAGAGTCCATGATCCACTATGTCATATCTACACTGCTACAACCAGTAAAAGGGTATGTGATACCTAAAGAGTTCGAAGAGGTTCTAACTACAGTTGCATTATCTGGATCTTGTAGTGGTAGTGCCAACCAATGGAGTCATGCTCTCTCGTATACGAGAGGCAATGCCATCAAGGCATGGATCTGCTTGAGGAGCTGCAATGTCTGAAGGCTCAATTTGCTCCGCCATGTGAGCAGATGTGGGGTATCCATGCTTCTGATAGCATGCATCCTTGGAGTGTCTTGGACGACGACAGTTGGTGCTAGGACCACGTTGACGTCCACCGCCTCTGCCATGGGGACTACGTCCTCTGAACTTAGTAGAACCTCCTCTGCTGTTTAGAAGCAACCATAGATGCGGAAGTTGTGGTGGCAACAAGTGGAATAAGAAGTCTGCTGAGACGACTGTAAGCATCCTCCATAGGAGGTATGATCGCCCCAGTAAGGAGCTGTACTCGTGTTGCGTCATACTTTGGGTTAAGCGCAACTAGGAAAAGTCCAACCATCATGGAGTTTCTGTATGCCATCTGCTGTTCCGTGGAGGTCGTAATCAACATGAAGCTGTGAAGCTTCTCGAACATGCCACGAAGCGAGGAGTAGAATATGTGCAGTGGACGACAATTCTGCTTTGCCCTGAATATGTCAAACTGAAGCTGAAGAATCTTGACCTTGTTTTTCGCCTGGGCATAGGTGGATGCCATGATATCCCACATCGCCTTGGCAGTGGGCTGGTTAACAATATCATTGGCTATCTCTGTGGTGAGGGTCCCAGAGAGCCAAATATGCGCATACGCATCATCTTGCTTCCACGAAGCATTTTCCCTGATCTTGTTCGTTGGCTCTGGCTTTGTCAGAATGTGCTCCTTATTGTTGCACTGCATAGGGTTAGAAACTGCATGGACCGCTACTCATAGTTGATCCCGTCCCTCTTCACGATGGGAGTCAGACTCTTGAAGGCACCAGATGACAAAAATATATCACCCTTGTTTTCTGACATGATAGAGAAACAGACGAATACAGAACTCGATTGAGGAAGTAGACTGATTTGAGCGAGTCTACACAATCATATGGAGGATTGGTTGTACGTGTAGACTCGTACAACCATCCTCATCAATTCTCGAACTGTGCTAGGGCCGGAAACGATGATTTATAGGTCTGAAATCACATTTCTGGTCAAGATCAGATTAAAAAAGAGCTTCTGGATGGCACACCAAGGTGTGGTGACACCGAGTGTTGCCTTAGGTGGCCCTGCTAGGGACTGACAGAGGTCTGGGGAGGCCCGCTGCGCCTGCAATGATCTAGGCGGCGGGCTGGTGGTGCCTGCAACAACCCCCAACAGCCTGCAGTGGCTTGGGCAAGATGACTTGGGAGGGTCCTGGAGCGGTCTGGGGTCTTGCAGTGGCCTAGGTGGCGACCTAGAGGGTCCTACGAGGGCCCTGCAACGACCTGGAGCCGTGCAGTCCTCCGACGATGACGACGTGCAGAGAGGGTATCGTTGGCGGTGTACAAAGAGGGCAGCGTTGGCAGCATGCAGAGATGGTGACGGGTGGGGGTTAGGGTTCGAGGTACGAGAACTCCAGTCTAGGACTGTTGCTTTGATACCATGTGGCGACAAAGAATGAAATTGCATTATTCATGAAGCCCTAGGGTTCTCTTATATAGAAGAGTAACCTATTGGGCAAATTACATAGAGAAGACAAAGGAAATAAATAATACAAAAAATATGAAAGATAACTAATATCTCAACAGTGATCTCTCCATATAGGAGTGGGAGAAAGCGGATCTTGATATGATCTCCACGAGTAATGCAGAACTATTCTAGGATTCCATGGACAAGCTGAGAGATAGCTCAGGCTCGAAAAATCAGTGGATGGCTGCTATGTGTTGGGTTATTTGGTTGGAAAGAAATGAAGTGATCCGGTTGCAGGACTTTGGCACAGGTTTGGGATGCTGCGGGGATTTCTTGGGTCCAGACTTCCGGCCTAGGTCCTTTTTGGAGGTCTATCCGTTCGGTGGGGCTTAGGTTCTCTGGGGATGTGTCCAGGCCCTTCGCCGTTTTATGGGCTATCTGGCTTGGCAGGATTGACCGTATTTTCAAGGGGCAACGTTTCTATTGGGAAAATGTAATCGCTCATTGTAATGATGTCTACAATTTCTGGATCTCTATCTGATGTACCTTTTGTTACATAATGAATTTTTGGTGTGGTGGCTCCCGCTTTGGGAGGGCTCCCCCTTCTTTTCTAGTCAAAATAAAGAAATGAAGTGATCTTCTGGGATAAAAATTTTGATGTGGAAAATGTATTAGAATATGTCGGGATACTTGCAAACTCATTGTCCTTGTAATATTTTACTTTAACTTGTGAATACAAGTTTTTGGGTGGATGTCTCCTCGACGCTTTACCCTTTTTTCTTAAAACAAAACCAATAGTGATACTTCTCCAAATCGCTTGACCGACCATAACCGCCATCACCATTATCGACAAAGGACTGTCCCTCTCCTATTCCATCATCCATTTGCCTTTTTTAACTCGTGACCGTTGCATCGTTTTAGAAGTCTCATAAAGGTTTAGATATAGCCTGGCAACAATTGATGGCTTCTTTTATCTTTTCAATAAACGATGCTAGATGATAATAGTTGGGTTGAATGGTAATTCATCGTACTACGAACTAGAATAAAGGTCTTTAATTGATTCTTATGTCATAATTACAACATTCTGTTATATTCTTTAGTTTGCAGAATTTTCCTTTTTCCGTTCGTTTAAATCTTCTCTCTTTTTAACATGGATTTAAGCAAACATTTAGATTTCGTTGGGGCATTCCCTACTCGCGACACGTTGCATCGCCCGAATGCAATGAAAAATCGGCAAGTGCCGCTACATCGCTGCCTGGATGTAGTTCAAAATTTGCAAGGGTTCTCGTATGAGGAACACATGTGAGTAAATAAGCTAGTTCCGCTGCATCACCGCTTGGATCCAGTCCAAAACTTACAAGGGTTATCGCATGATGGACACATGGGAGTAAAGAAGTTAGTCCAAAAGAGGTTGCAAAGAAAGTTGCAATTTGGTAGTTGGAATATTGGGACTTTAACTAGAAAATTCATGGAGATAGTGGATACGATGGAAAGAAGGAAGATTCATATACTATGTCTTCAAGAGATTAAATGGGTTGGAGAGAAAGCAAGGGAGATCGAGAAGACATGCCTTAAACTTTGGTATTCAGGTAAAGATAAGGGCAGAAACGGTGTTGGAGTGATTGTTCATAAGGATTTGAAGGATTACGTGGTTGAGGTGCAAAGATTCGGGGATCGTATTATTTTGCTAAAATTGGTGCTTGAAGAAGAAATTCTGAATATCATCTCAGTTTATGCACTGCAAATTGGTTTAGATGAAAGGACTAAACACGCTTTTTGGGAGGATCTGGATGAGATTTTACAAAGAATACCACAAAGAGAGATGATTTGCATAGGTGGAGATCTTAATGGACATGTGGGAAATGATGCTTCAGGGTATGCTAGTGTTCATGGAGGCCCTGGTTTCGGGGATAGAAATGAAGAGGGAAAAATCATTCTGGATTTTGTAATGGCATATGATATGTTCATAGCAAACACTCTTTTCAAGAAGAGGGAGGAGCATTTAATTACTTATAAGAGTGGCCCAACTAGAACACAAATATATTACTTTGCATTGAGGAGAAGAGATCAATTATGCTGTAAAGACTGCAAAGTAATCCCATGAGAGAGTGTGACAACCGAACATCTCTTGTTAGTCATGGATGCGCAAATAAAATGGCTAGTAAAGAAAAAGAGGGTACCTAAGATCACTAGAACTAGAGGGTGGAAGCTTCAACTGAAGCAATCGAGCTTCAGAGAGAAGGTCTTAGAAGACTTATCTTGGTATTGTAACGGAAGTGCAACCGAAATGTGGGAGGCGGTAGCATTTTGTATCTGAAAGGTAGACAAAGAGATGCTAGGCGAGTCAAAGGGAGGAGCTACGTGCCAAAAGGAGGCTTGGTGATGGAGCGAAGGGGTGCAAGAGAAGCTAAAAATTGAAAGAGCATGCTTTAAAGCTATGTCTAAGGATAAAACAGAGGAAACTGTCACAAACTGCAAAATAGCGAATAAGGAAGCAAAGAAGGCTGTAAGCGAAGCTAAGTCAAAAGCTTATGAAGTTTTGTATAAAAATCTCGACTCTAAGGATGGCCAGAAGGATATATTCAGGTTGGCCAAAGCAAGAGAAAGAAAGATCAAAGACCTTTCTCAAGTGAGATGCATTAAGGACAAGGAAGGTCACGTGCTTGTTACTCAGAAGGATATAGAGACTAGATGGGAGCAGTATTTCCATAAACTTTTCATTGGGGAAGGAAATAGAGAGATCACTTTAGGTGATCTAGCTAGTAGTGAAAGTTACTTGAATCGTGCGACTATAGATGAATACAAAGAAAGGAAGTATAGGAGGCTTTGAAGGTTATGAGACCTGGGAAAGGTGTATGACCGGATGACATCCATGTAGAAGTATGGAGAGTTTTAGGTGAGCGTGGTTTGACTTGGCTTACGAAGCTATTCAATGTTATTTGGCGAAGTAAGAAAATCCTTGAAGATTGGAGGAGTATCGCGGTGCCTCTTTATAAGAACAAAGGAGACATTCAAAATTGTTCAAATTACAAAGGTATCAAGCTGATGAGTCACATTATGAAAATTTAGGAACGTGTGATCAAAAGAAGGTTGAGGCAAGTTTCCAAAGTAAAAGGAAACAAATTCGAATTCATCCCAGGCCGCTCAACTATTGAAGCCATCCATTTGCTGAGGAGAACAATGGAGATTTATAGAGCTAAAAGGAAGAACCTCCATATGATTTTTATTGATTTGGAGAAAGCTTATGATTCTGTCGCACGAGAGATATTATTGGAGAGTTTTGGAGAAGAGACAAGTACCTGTCCTATACATTAACCTCATAAAGGATATGTATGATAGGGCTTTATCTTGTGTAAGGATCCATTCTGGGAAGGCTGATTATTTTGACATCAACATTGGTTTACATCAAGGTTTAGTTTTGAGTCCATTTCTTTTTACTTTGATTATGGACGAGTTGACAAGTCACATTCAGGATGAGATACCTTGGTGTATGTTATTTGCTGATGATATTGTGTTGATTGATGAGACTAGAGATGGAGTAGATGAGAAGTTTGAGGTCTGGAGACATGTATTGGAGACTAAAGGATTTCATATAAGTAGGGCTATGACTGAATTTATGGAGTGCACATTTGATGGAAGCAATGGTGAAGGAATCGAGATGAAGATTGGTGACAATAACATTCGGAAGAGATATTCTTTTAGATACACGGGATCTATTTTGTAACATGATGGGGAAATTGATGGAGATGTTACTAATAGAATAAATGCTGGCTGGTTACAGTGGAGAAGAGCCTATGTTATTCTCTGTGATAAGAAAATTCATTTAAAAATCAAAGAAAAGCTTTACAAAGCAGCTGTGAAACCTGCTATGCTCTATGGATCTGAATGTTGACCTGTGAACCATAGACACGTGTAGAGAATGACTGTAGCAGAAATGAAAATGCTAAGGTGGATGTGTGGACACACACGTAAAGATCGGATTCGAAATGATGCAATCAAAAAGAAAGTTGGTATAGCTCCGATTGAGGATAAGATGTGAGAAAACCTCTTAAGATGGTTTGGTCATTTGTAAAGAAGGTCAGTTGGTGCATCAGTTAGGAGATGCGAGTTTTGGGATGTTGAGCCGGCTAAGAGAGGGCGAGGTATGTCCCAATAAGTGTTGGAAGAAGACTATACGAAAGGATCTTAGTTTTTTGGATATAAGCCCGAGATTGACTCAAGATAGATCTGAAGGAAGGCAAAGAATCCATGTAGCCGACCCTACTTAATTGTGGGAAAAGGCTTTGTTGTTGTTGTTGTTAAATCTTCTCTGTTTCAGTACTCTGCTCTACTTTTTAATTCCCATTGCTTATGGTTCGATCAGCACCCTTATTACTAGCTTCTATTCTGCCGTGATGTTTGCAGCAACGGGTTTGCTTCACTCTCAGTGCTTCTAACCAAATATGCAAACCTTTGCTTTATGTGACATCTGAGAGAGAGAGATTATCATGCCGTTCTTTTGCAAGGCCAGATTGTGTGAATGACATCATGAAGTTTACTACAACATCTTTGACCAGGTATTCTATCATGCTATGTTGCTCAATAGTTAATACGTATATGTCATTATCTATGTATAAAACATTGGCCAAACCTAATTTCTTTGATATGGTTTTCACAAGTTTCTTAATAGCATCTATGTTTTCTTGGGCTTTGAACATACAAATTTGAGAAGGAAATACAATAAGTTTAGCTCTTTAAATGACATTATAACATATTAAATAGGCATCACTCTTGTATTTTAGACCATGGCCCCGAGTTCAAGTATATTTCTTTAAAGAAGACGTGGATAATTATGTACTGCCCCTTTACAACATTTATTACTCACCAAGAGCGAAATCACTTTTCATTCAAAAAAGAGATACAAGCTCATCAACGCCCCAGATAAGCAGTTAGCTTCACTTATTTCTATTTCCTTTTATTCATGTAAATTCTGCTGAAATCTTTAATGTTACCCACTGCAAGACTCCTTGACTTTAGGTGTAGCACACCTATTGTAAACCATGGGGCCTTGAGTTTAAACAGTTCTCATTAAAAACGGTATGTATGATTGTTCATTACTCATCAATACTGACATAAAATTTATCAATCTTTAAGAACCTAATTACTTAAGCCCATAACTCCCTAGTTAAGCTCTGATTGAAAAAACCTTTTACATTGTGCTTTTGAACTACAAAAGAAACCCGTTGGTTTCTTAGCTGCCCTGATTCTATTTCCTCTTTTATCGTGTAAATGCCCTGAAATCTTCAAAATTACCCACTGGAAGATTCCCCGAAACTTTTAAGCTAGAAAAAAGAATTCTGTTGCACTTATTAGTGAGGGCAGTTCTTCTCCCATTATTGACAGAAAAGGAGATGGCTCAAGAACTTTACAGCTCTGCAGTAGGATATAACCTTCTGTAGTCCACCATAACCATCTGCTTGGAACCTCTCTGAATATACAAGAAATGTTCCTTTTCTTAAAAAACCTGCAATGCCCAAAAAATGTTGTGCATTTCAAAGAGTAATCTGAATAGTCATCTTTTGTATTCCAAAATAAGCGCCCGTTATCATGCGAAGAAAGTTAGGAGACTAGGAGTGTATCGTATATGTGACTAAACTTCTTTTTAAAATTATATTAATTTAATATATGTGACTTTTTTTTTCTTTTTTTGGGAAAAAGGGACTGCATCGTATAGGTGTATGTCCAAAACTTCACCATTTATCACCAAAAATTATTACAAGCCTATTATAGTTACACATATTACACGATGGATCTAGGTGTATGGGGACTGGGATGAATACCGCCTCTGCACAGGAGGACGAGTTGTTGACAAGATCGTTTTGCGTGCATGAGGTGTGGGAAGCGGTTTTTGATCTGAATGGAGATGGTTGCCTTGGACCAGACGGTTTCCCAGTCATTTTTTTAGGGAGTCTTGGGAGATGATTAGTGGGGAGATGATGGAGGTGGTGGCAGAGTTTGAAGGGGGGAAACAATGGGTTTTAGCAGTTAAACAAGTCCTTCATTTTCTTACTCCCCAAGAAGGATGTTACCACAAGAGTGGAGGAGTTCCACCCGTTTGCTCTTTCAAACACAGTCTACTTGATTGTGGCAAAGATCTTGGCAAATGGGCTGCGAGGAGTGCTTGTCAGAATTATCTCACCAGTACATAGTGCTTTCTTGCTGTGCAAACAACTCATGAACAATGTGGTCTTGACATCCGAGATTGTAGCGGACTGGCGTATAAGGAAGGCAAAAAAGATTTTGTAGAAGGTTGACTTCTCAAAGGCGTACGATTATGTGGACTGGAGGTTTATTTGGGCATCATTACACATGCACGGATTTCCAGACAAGTGGATTGCATGTATGAAGAGATGCATAACAACTACATCTTGCGTGGTTTAGGTGAATGGGCAGCCTAAGGGTTGGGTACTTTCAGCCGCAACATGGGGTTTGTTAGGGGTGCCCTTTGGCTCCTCTTCTCTTTATTCTTGTGAGTGATGCTTTGGCAATGATGATTGATCGTGCCATAACCAGGAGACTGTGTTGCAACTAATTAAGGGAAGAGATTTCTATCCCCATCTTTCAATATGCAGACGACACGATTCTCTTTGCTGAGGGGAGCTTGGAGAGTTGCAGAGGACTCTCTAAGGTGTTGGATCTCTTCGGAGCGGTCTTTGGGTTGAAGCTTAACATTGAGAAGTCTAAATTCACACCTTTCAGTTCGAGAGATGTGGAGGTTGAGTTGTGCATGGGATGACATCGACCCTTATGCAAGGAGTTGCCAATTCGATACATAGGCCTATCATTGGTATCTGGAAGGCTGCATCTATTAGATTGGATACCAGTGATTGAGAAAATAGAGCAGAAGCTTGCGGGGTGGAAGTCTGCATGCCTATCTAGGGGTGACAGACTGGTGTTGCTGCGATCGGTGTTGTTCGTGATCTCGGTCTTTTTCCTTCCTCCAGCCTCATGTCGGTTGGTGTGTGGAAGATGATGGAGGGTATCATGAGATGCTTCTTCTGGGCCTCTTCACGACATGCAAGTGGGCCGTCTTTAGTAAATCAGAAGACTGTTACATGCTCGAAGGAGGATGGTGAACTTGGTGTACACATCCTAGAGGAGATGAACAAGGTACTGCTCAGAAAGTGGATCACGCGTATCTGGGGCAATTGTGATAGTCTGATGTGCTCGTTGGTCATTAGGATCTATGGGTTCATATCCACCCTTCCTAGCTGTGGGGATCTGGGACAGGGTGTGGTATCTGCAATGTGGTGTAGGATATTCGTCCATTCTTGAGACCGATTGTGGGGGATGGTACTGGTTTTAGATTCTGGGTGGATGACATGAGTGAAAAAGGGGTGCTAGGAAATATGTTCCTGTGCCTTATGGCGATGGTTACTGATCCAGATTGCTCGGTGACAGATTTGTGGGATGGGCAATCCTTTTTCCCCTACTTTAGATCAGATCCTTCTGATTAGCGGTTGGAGGAACTGATGGTGTTGTTAGCGGGTTTGGATGGAGTGGAGGGGCCTACTGAGGGCGGGGAAAACTGGAGCTGGTGTGATGGGAGATTCTCGGTTCACAAGGCATATAGGACGCTAAAGGGTCCAACAGTTTGACCCTGGGGGGTGCGTCGTGGACTGCAGTAGCATTTAGAGGTGGAAAGTTTATGCACGGATAAGTCTTTCTGTGGCTTTCCATAAGAGGGAGAATTCTCATGGGTGGGAGGCTAGCACGGCTTATCCAAGCTGTTGATCCCATGTATTCTCGCTGTCAGGTGGAGGTTGAGGAGGCGGATCACCTCTTTTTCAGATGTACGGGCTCTGAGGACACGTGGAATCTGTTTAGAAACCGGAGTGTCTGCCATGAGGGTGTCTTCGAGTTCTGGGACTTTATTTGCCAAAACTGACGTGTCATAGAAAGGGAAAGATCAGATTGTGTCGCAATGGTTTGAGCGATTTAGTTTGCAAGAAATGGAGTGATCTTCCGTCGTGAGAAATTTTATGCTGAGTGTTGTAGCATACTCTAGGGTTCTATTTGAGATTTGGAACGTGTAATTTTGTTTTGATCATTTACCTATTTTACAATTGTGTGCTTATTTTTTGCGATCAATGGTGATGTTTTTGGGCACACACCTATACAATAGATGCCCTTTTTACTTTCAAAAAAAGTTCCAACTCTCAACCATCGCATTGGCTTGCATCACAACATTCTCAGCGTAGGAACAATTGTGGAGAAACACTACCCCATTTCTAGCCAACTAAAGTGCCCATATCACAGTCACACACCTCGATCTCTCCTTGTCAGTGTTGTTCCAATCTGCCCCAATAAAGCATCCAGAGCTAGAAACGCTATTAGTATTCACAACTTGATTCCCAAAACGGTTCCAGACTTCCACAAAGCTTTCATAAGTGAAGAAAAGATGATCATCATCCACCATAACCTCCACATACTTTGGGCACACAAGATCACCCCCTGAACGAAATGAGCAAATTTGTCCTTCGTCAATAATCTTCCCCTTCTAAAAATCCACATTGTTGAGGGAAAAAGAATTCATGTAATTATGGGAGGCCCTAGGGTTCTCTTATATAGTAGAGGAGCCTATCGACAGATTACAATAAGAAGGAAAAAGAAAAAGTAAATAAGAAAACAATGATAAATATAACTAATATCTCAACAGCGGTAGGAGAACTCTGCTATAGGACCGTCGGGGAAAAAGAATTCATGTAATTATGGGAGGCCCTAGGGTTCTCTTATATAGGAGAGGAACATATTGGGCAAATTACAATAAGAAGGAAAAAGAAAAAGTAAATAAGAAAACAATGATAAATATAACTAATATCTCAACACACATGAATACCTTCACCCCAGTTGGAACCTTCCACTACTAAATCCGCCTGTAGTTTGCCTTGCACCCCCAAGATTAAAAATCATAGGGCCCCTCAGAGCCCTGCAAGCCTTCCCAACCGAGAAAGAGCCATCACATTAGACCCAATAGTCCTGCTCGTCCGTGGGTCCAGCCACCACATCGAGCTCCGCAAACAAAGCCATGAGCTCCTCCACACGTTGCTGTGAGAGCTCAGATCTAAACTACGGAAAGAAAGAATGTCCATCCCAGATCTTCGCCACCGAGCAGTCCGGATGTTCCGCCAACACCTTTAGTCACGAGATCCTCGCATCCAAAGTCCCGCATTCACTTCAATCATCTATCTAGAAGCGAAAACCTGTGCCATCACCCATCACAAGTCTCACGAAGGGACGTATCTTCTGCACCACACTGCATAAGCCCCGTAGAAAAAAGATGGCACGAAACCAATATCTTCAGGACCTGGGAAAAAGAGTCCAAGATCATAGATCCTTCGAATAAGATTGCACACCAGACTGTCACAATCATCCCAAATACGGGCGACCCACCTACCGAGTAAGGCCTTGTTCATCTCCTCCAAACTACGCACGTTAAGGCCCCCATCCTCCTTCGGGTACGACATTGCCTTCTAGTCCACTAAAGGAAACCCATTAGATTGCTTAGATGATGACCGGAAAAATTGCTTTATGATTGTCTCAAGCCTCTTCCCAACAAGCACCTGCCTAGAGGATATGAAGAAAATAGGAATCGCTGACAAAACTGAACGCAACAGCACCAACCTACCACCCTCGGACAAGCAAACAGATGTCCACCCTGCCAGTTTCTGCTCCATCTTCTCAATCACCAGTAAGCAGTCAGCGGCGCACATTAAGCCATCCACCAGAGAAGGCATACCAAGGTAACATAGTGGCAGGTCCGTACGCGACGAGCGCAACCAGTTAGCGTGCAAATCAATCTCCGTATCTGTCAAAACAAAAGGAATGAACTCCGACTTCTCCATGTTAAGTCTTAAATCATAAACAACTCCGAAAATGTCCAGGACCATTGATAAGCCTCTGCAACTATCAACCCAACCCTTTGCAAAAAGTATCTTGTCATCCACGTATTTAAGGATGGGAATAGAGATCCCATCCTTTTGAGTTACCACTGTAAAACCCCTCCGAAACGGGCCGATCAACCATGATCGTCAAGACATTAGACGTAAGAACGAACAATAACGGGGTTAACAGACATCCCTGACAAACACAATGTTGAGGCTAAAAGAACCCCCCTTTCGGTTGGCCATTAAAAAAAACAGTGCAAGACGCGATCGTGACATACCTCTTCATCCATGAAACCCATCTATATGGAAAACCTTGCATGTACAGAGAGCACCAAAGGAAACGCTAGTCCATATAGTCATAAACCTTCAAAAAATCCACCTTCCACAAAACACCGTTAATTTTTTTCGTGTGTCAATCAGTCACAATCTTGGAAGCCATTACCATACTGTCTATGAGTTGCCAACCAGGCAAGAAGGTACTTTGGGCCGACGAGAGGATATTATTCTCCCCCCTCATACGATTAGCCAATTTCTTGGCCACATTGCATTAGATATAGCAATCGGTCTGTAGTCCCCAATTCTTGTTGCCACATCCTTCTTAGGTAATAAAAAGATAAATGAACGATTAAATCGAACAAAGCCGTAGTTACCCTCAAATTCTACCACAACTGCCAACACCTCCTCAATAATCAGATCCCAGAACTTCTTGTAGAAGAAGACTATAAGGCCATCCGGCCTACGGCAACCGCCTGGATTCAGCCTAAAAGCAGCCTCACGAACCTTCAATATCCCAAAATGTCTCATCAAAGACTCTGCATCTGGATCAAAAATAAGGTTCACCCCCATCACCAACCATCGGAACTTGCAGTGTGGAAGTCGCATGCTCATGCCCCTGAAGTAATATGTAACCGCCTTGCAACCTCCCCCTCCCCAAGGTACTCCTCTCCCCCCTCCACAGAATGTATCATATTCCTCCTTCGACCGTTTGCCCCCATGTGGAAAAATCTAGTATTAGCACTACCCTCCTTTAGCCGCTTCTGCCGCGACCTCTGTCTCCACTCACACTCACGCTTCCTATCCTCCTCCAAGATCCAAGATCATCCGCACCACCCCTCGGTTCACGAGCTCCTCATCCAGCTCCCTATCACCCTCCACCAAGTCTAACCTCACCAACTCCTCCTGCGCTAGACTCCTTCTACGATCGCGCTCAGAACGACTATCCCTCTTGAACTGACAATCTAGGCCGCAACACAACCAACTTCATTGCAAATCTCACCGTTGCCAGACCTTCGACCTCTAATTATAACCAGAAAGTACTCATCATATCTCAAAATCTCTCCTCTTTTTGCACGACACTCTTTATGCAATCGCATGTTCGAACAACCTCTCCTCTTTTCTTCGGTCATCGCACACCCACAATAATACTTTTATCCACATGATTATCAGGATCCTTCTCCACTTGGACGACGTTCCTCCCATGCATTCGCCCCTTCTGCCCCTTCCCATGTCGCCGCATGCCCCTCTTCCTCCTTTCCACCCCCTGCTCAAAACCCTCAAACACCTTCCACTTCTCGATCATGCTCGAGTGACCTTGACTCCCAATCAAGCATGTTTGGTCGAGGTCTCTTCCGCGAGAAGGTCAGCATCTGGTTCACCATGTCAAACACCAGTCCATCGAAATTCTGCCCATCTCGGAGCCCCTACACCGAACTCCTATGCTCGAGCCCTCCCCTTGGCTTCACCCTATGCAAGGATGTCACCATCCTTCTTTGGAGGGCTGTAATCTTCCGATTCGAAGCGCTCTCCTACGTTACCTCCATCGTCGTGAGAATCAATAGAGGCCAAAACCCTACCTATAACTTAGCCTTGAGCTAATGCTGCCATTGCTCTACGCTCTGAAGAATTCACGACCCCAAGAGGTCAACACCAGTCAAAAGAGCACCAAGATGTAGCCCCGACACTAGTTACTGAAGTCCCAAAGGCGTAGTGGCCATCGAAGTCCTCCTCGAGCCCGCACCATACTCTGGGCTGGAGATAGCTGCAGTTGGGCCCAAAATAAAGCCCTTGCTCGGGTGGAGCACTAAACCCGAGTAGTAAACCGCTCCATCCGGAGTGATGCAAAATAGAATTCGACGCGGCGCGGGAAATAGATTTGACGGTGGATTTTCGATGGTAGAAGAAAATAGAGGGGTTGAGAAGAAGAAACTGGAAGGGTTGAGAAGAGAAGACACGCCGGATGCGCGGGGTTAGAGAAGAAGAAACACGTAGACCGCGAGGGGAAGAGAGAAGAGACTCGTCGGGAATACGAGGGGTTTGGGAGAAGAAGAACACGTGTAGATCACGCGGGGAGAAGGAGAGAGAGGGGAGAGGAGAGAGAGATAAATCTCTATTTTATCACATCTTGAACTGACTAAAACATTGGACCCTCATCCCTTTATATAGGAGGGATGACATTACAAGAATAGAAAATAATTTAAACCGACAAGCAATTATCCTAAACTGACTCTAACTAATTAACCGACTAACTACCAAATTTGAAATTCAAATTAAGACTAATTGAGATCACACGCGATCTCTTTATTTAAAATTGCGACAACTTAAAAAACGTAAATAAAAATAACGGCCACAATTTAAATAATTAGACGACCCTACATGTCGAGTCCACGCTGCATCAACTCTCCTCCGCTTTTAAAAAATTCGTCTCCCGACGAATTGCTTGAACCTTGAGGCTTGACATAAGGCGCTTCATGAACTTGTGTCGACGTGCGTATGCAACTCAAGTCATATTGCATCTTCCAATGCGTGACGGGATCGTCGAATCGTAGGGACGATTCGATTGCCATGCTCTGATACCAATTGATGCAAACTCGAATTGGCGTTGACGAAAATAATAAACTTTTTATGGTGGATTTTTGGTAGAAGAAAAGAGAGGGGTTGAGAAGAAGAAACTGGAAGGGTTGAGAAGAGAAGACACGCCGGATGCGCGGGGTTAGAGAAGAAGAAACGCGTATACCACGAGGGGAAGAGAGAAGAGACTCGTCGGGAATACGAGGGGTTTGGGAGAAGAACACGTGTAGATCACGCGGGGATAAGGAGAGAGAGGGGAGAGGAGAGAGAGATAAATCTCTATTTTATCACATCTTGAACTGACTAAAACATTGGACCATCATCCCTTTATATAGGAGGGATGACATTACAAGAATAGAAAATAATTTAAACCGACAACCAATTATCCTAAACTGACTCTAACTAATTAACCGACTAACTACCAAATTTGAAATTCAAATTAAGACTAATTGAGATCACACGCGATCTCTTATTTAAAATTGCGACAACTTAAAAAACGTAAATAAAATTAACGGCCACAATTTAAATAATTAGACGGCCCTACATGTCGAGTCCACGCTGCATCAACTCTCCTCCGCTTTTAAAAAATTCGTCTCCCAACGAATTGCTTGAACCTTGAGGCTTGACATAAGGTGCTTCATGAACTTGTGTCGACGTGCGCGTGAACGCGAATCATGAGATATGCAATTCAAATCATATTGCATCTTCCAATGCGCGACGGGATCGTCGAATCGTAGGGACGATTCGGTTGCCATGCTCTGATACCAATTGATGCAAACTCGAATTGGCGTTGACGAAAATAATAAACTTTTTATGGTGGATTTTTGGTAGAAGAAAAGAGAGGGGTTGAGAAGAAGAAACTGGAATGGTTGAGAAGAGAAGACACGCCGAATGCGCGGGGTTAGAGAAGAAGAAACACGTATACCACGAGGGGAAGAGAGAAGAGACTCGTCGGGAATACGAGGGGTTTGGGAGAAGAACACGTGTAGATCACGCGGGGATAAGGAGAGAGAGGGGAGAGGAGAGAGAGATAAATCTCTATTTTATCACATCTTGAACTGACTAAAACATTGGACCATCATCCCTTTATATAGGAGGGATGACATTACAAGAATAGAAAATAATTTAAACCGACAACCAATTATCCTAAACTGACTCTAACTAATTAACCGACTAACTACCAAATTTGAAATTCAAATTAAGACTAATTGAGATCACACGCGATCTCTTATTTAAAATTGCGACAACTTAAAAAACGTAAATAAAATTAACGGCCACAATTTAAATAATTAGACGGCCCTACATGTCGAGTCCACGCTGTATCACGGAGGTGGGGAGTTCGACATGCACCTATCCAGTATCAGACCCGGACTCCCCGTAATTGGGTTCTTCCCAAAGATCTCATCGGGTTAAATGGGTTCCGATTCCACAACTGAACTGCCTCCCAACACCGCATTCAATGATTTTGAGGCGGTGCTGGGGTTTCTCCGAGGAGACCATTGGGCTACGCCTTCCTTAGACAGTGATCATCGAGCTTCCTGTCATCGCGCTCGGCTTTTGACCTTCTCTAGCGACAACCGACTCCATCATCGCCACACCCCCATCTCGGGTCAAGGGTGGTCTATGTATATTCATTCTTCTATTTCTGGGTCACTCTAACTATGAGATTTCAAGTCCCGATCCCCTATTGTAAAAAAGGGGGGTTGAAAGTAGCCAGATATATACTTGAAGAAGTAGTCATAGTCTTTCTCAGGTATTGGTCTCACTTTCTTCGTTCGTTAATGTTGAGATATTAATTATCTTTTATAGTGTTTATGTAATTTCTAATTTCTTTGTCTTCTTTGTATAATTTTCCCAACAGGTTTCTCTCCTATATAAGAGAACCCAAGGGTCTCATCAATAAAGCAATTCATTGACTTTAAAAAAAATAAAGCAATTCATTCTTTCCTCTTCACATGGTATCAGAGCGACGGTCCTAGATCGGAGTTCTGACCTAATCCTTGTCGACACCACAAGCCCTAATCTGGCAAGAGCCGAGCCCCACCGCTCAGAGCCCTCTCTCGCGCAGCCCTTGCGCATCGTCACCAGCCTCCGCACGCCGCTAGCCTCTCCGCGTACATTTCCTAGCCACCAGGCTGCCGTCGGAGGGCTGCTAGGGTCTCTAGGCCGCGCTACCAGCCACCGATGACAGCCCTAGCGTCGCCACCAGGCTGTTGGGCCTCTTCGAGGGTGCCGCCAGCAGCCTCCTAGGGGCTCGTAGGCCCGCTAGGCTCCTCTTGGGCCTTGCTCGCTAACGCCAAGGGCCTCCAGGCCACCCAGCAATCTGATTTGATATGAAAACAGTCTGATTTTGATCAGAAAATGTGATTTCAGACCTGTAAATCATATTTTCCAGCCCTAGCGCGTACCATAGATTGACGATGATGGTTGTATGAGTCTACACGTACGACCAATCCTCCATATGATTATGTATACTCGCTTAGATCGGTCTACTTCACAGTCGAGTTCCGTTTTCGGCCGTTCTTCTATTATGTCAGAGAACAAGGGTGACATATTTTCTTCGTCTGCTGCCTTCAAGGGTCTGGCTCTCATTGTAATGATGGATGTGACCAACTATGAGTTGTAGTCCATACCGTTTCTCACCCTCATGTAGTGCAACAATAAGGAGCACATTCTGACGAAGCCGGAACCGACAGATAAGACCGGGGACAATGCTTCGTGGAAATAAGACAACTCATATGCATGCATTTGGCTCTCCGGGACCCTCACCACGTAGATAGCCAATGATATTGTGAATCAGCCCATCGCCAAGGCAGTGTGGGATATTCTGTCATCTACTTATGCCCAATCGAAGAGCGAGGCCAAGATTCTTCAGCTTTAGTTTAACATTTACAGGGCCAAGCAAAATGACCGTCCCCTGCACATTCTACTCGCTTCGTGGCATGTTCGAGAAGCTTCTCAGCTTCATGCCTATTACGACATCAATTGAGCAGCAGATGTCATACAAGAGCTCCACAATGGTTGGAGTCTTTTTGGTTGCGCTCGACCTGTAGTATGATGCAACACGAGCACATCTCCTTATTGGGACGACCGTACCTCCCATGGAGGAGGCCTACAATCGTCTCAACAGGCTTCTTATTCCTCCTACTGCCACTCCACAACCCTCTTCAACGATGGCCGCTTCTTGCGGCAGAGGAGGGTCTATCCAGTTCAGAGTAAGGTTTTAAATCTCATTTTGATTTCGTTTCGAGATGGCAAAAAATGAACCAATTTCGAAATTTCGTCGAAATTTCGATGAAATTTCGCCAATTTCGACCAAAATCAGCATAAATTTGTGAAGGAAGGGTCGGCATCAACATTTCGATTTCGGTTTCGGCGAGTGTCGAAATCGAAATTTGAAACACTAGTTTAGAGGGCGTAGTCCCTGTGGCAGAGGCGGTAGATGCCATCATGGTCCTTGCACCTACTGTCGCCATCCAGGATACTCAGAGGACACTTGCTATTTGAAGCATGGATACCCCGCATCTGCTCATGTGGCAGAACAGATCGAGCCTTCAGAGACTTCGGCTTCCCAGGAAGATTCACGTCTGGATCACATTGTCTCTCGTATACGAGAGATCATGACTCTGTGACTGACACCACCACTACATGATCCACAGATACTTTAGCCAGAGCCTCTTTGAGCTCCTCAAGTATCGCTTACGCTTTAAATGGTAGTAGAGGTGTAGATATGACTGAGTGGATAATGGACTCTAGTGCATCCCACCATTTGTGTGGAGACAGTGCACAGTTCAGGTCCTACAAGACTATACCTCATGACAAATGGATTGTTATTGCTAATGGGGTCCACTTACCCATTACAGGACATGGAAAGGTGAATCTGACGCCATCCATGCACATTCAGACTGTTTAATATGCCCCTGATTTTCAGATGAACTTACTTTTTATTAATGAGTTTACTAAGGATCTGCATTCCTGTGCCATTTTTGACGCTTCGTCTCTTGTGTTTCAGGACATACTCACAGGCAAGGTGATTGGAAGTGGCCATGAGCAGCGGGGGCTCTATAGACTGGTCCAACATCCTCATGCTGGTGCCTCCAGTATTCCTAATGGATCAGTCTCAACGTACATGTGGCATCTTCGTTTTGGCCACCTTCCTCTGTAGAAGCCGTGTCATGTCCTCCCACAAATCTCTACGAGATCTTCCTTTTAGTGCGAGGCTTGGCAGTTGGGGAAGCACTACCGTTCCTCCTTTCCATCTCGTCAGAGTTGGAGTAGTTCTCAGTTGTTTGAGCTCCTTTATTTAGTTATCTGGGGTCCGGGTCGTGTTCCTGATCACCCGGGATATCATTTTTATTTGGTCGACGTAGATAATTTTTCTAGACTTTTTTGGGTTTTCCTTTTGAAGAATAAGTCTGAGGCAGGGTCTGTTATTAAGTCAATCATTAATGAGATGAATATTTTTCGGCCAATGTCAGATGTCTGCTTTTTGATCATGCCTCAGAGTTTTGCACCATATAGCTTTCTGAGTTTCTCAGGCCTCTTGGCATTGTACACTAGACCTCGTGTGCCCATAAATCTCAACAAAACGATGTTGTCGAGTGCAAACACCATCACTTACTCGATGTGACCAGAACCCTCTGAGAATTAGGTGGATTAAGGTCCAACTAACCTCCATTCTTCAATTTTATTTCAGACATAGTATAAATGTCAATACTATCCTGAAAAATGCACATGCAAATGCAAGAAAATATGAACAATGCAAAGAGTTTTTTTTTGAAAAGAAATGATGCACATGTGAAAAGAACATTTTTTTAAACAATTTTCTAATTTCGAACTTTTTATGAATTTTTGGAGAAAAATGCAGATATAAATGAAAAGGGTTTTTTTTTGAATCATGCAAGTTTTTATAGATTTTTGGTTTTGTAGTTTTTTTAAGGAAAAAGGGTTAGTAAAATATATACATACAAGAATTTTTTTTGTTTTTTTTTGTTTTTTTGTGTTTTTTTGTTTTTGTTTGTTTGTTGTTTTGTTTTGTTTTGTTTTGTTTTTTTTTGTGTTTTTTGTGTTTTTGTTTTTTTACACACGTGGATTTTACAAAATTATAAACATAACCCCCCTAATAAACATTTTTAAAAGTACGAGTTATGTCTAAAGCATATATACAATATATACGACACCCCCCTAGACTTAGCTCGAACTATGTCCTCATCGTGATCAGAGAGCGAAAAAGGAAGACATAACTCGTGCTAAGTATAGAAAAGTGAAAAGACTCCTATGCTACAACGACTCAAAGAAAAGATAAAAAGAAGAGAAGTTGGTGATCCCCCCTATACTTAGGATCAAGTAATCCTAAGTATAGTAGAGTGTACAGAAGGGGAAAACCGATGAAGAGAATGTACATGCTCAAAAATAAAAGACACGATATGAACAACATCACCCCCCCTATACTTAGGGTAGAGTATCCCTAAGTATAGGCAACAACAAGAGTGATGAACATGACGAATATGAACAACACAAATCATTCACCCACCTATACTTAGGATAAAGCACATCCTAAGTATAGCATATATACACACACGGAAAAGGGGTGAATGATAAAATGGGAGAAGAAAGAGTGAAACGAAAGGATATACACGGGGAGTGGATGATCATGTATCAGACGCAGAAGATGGAATCAAGAGATCATCATCTGATACCACGGATATCGAATCAACGATGGACAGGAATGTATCATGATCTAGATATGGCTTCAGCAACTGTCCGTTCACAACAAATGGCTGTGCGTCAGATGACAATCCAGATATGACATTACTCCCATTATCACGCACAACTCTCACGATGAACGATCCTGACCACTTGCTTTTCAATTTTCCTGTAAACAACTTCAACTTAGCATCAAATAACCAAACATTCTGATCAGGGGAGAAAGTCTTTCTTCGGATGTGTTTATCATGCCGGCGCTTGACTTTCTCCTTATACATAAGTGAGTTATCATATGCAAAGTCTCGGAATTCCAGTAATTTGTTCAAATCCAACTTCCTGTTCTTTCCTGCCTTCTCATAATCTAAATTGCATACACGGAGTGTCCATAAAGATTTGTGAATTAATTCCGCTGGCAGGTGGCAAGGCTTTCCATACACCAATCTGTAGGGAGACATACCCAAAGGAGACTTGTATGCCGTCCGATAAGCCAATAAAACTGAATCAAGCATCTGGGACCAGTTCTTCCTATCTGGACGTACAAGTTTTTGCAATATCGTCTTGATCTCCCTATTTGAAATTTCTGCCATGCCATTAGTCTGAGGGTGGTAAGGAGACGCAACTCTGTGCTCAATAGCGTACTCCTTCACAAGCTTCTTTACTTCTCTATTAATGAAATGGCTTCCCCCATCTGAAATCAGTATTTTGGGAATACCGAACCACGCAATAATATGGTTCTTGAGAAAGGAACACACTGTACGACTATCTGCGGCTCGGGTGGAGATAGCCTGCACCCATCGACTAACATAATCCATGGCGAGCAGGATGTACTGAAATCCCTGACTGACAGGAAATGAGCCCATGAAGTCTATGCCCCAAGCATCAATAACATCAGAAATCTGTATATATCTTAGGGGCATGGTATCTTTGGAACCAACAGTTCCTCCCATTTTCTGACAATCAGTACAACCTCGAACATACTCTGTAGCATCCTTAAACAATGTGGGCCACCATAGGCTACTCTGTAAAACCTTTGCTGCCATGCGTTTTCCCGAATGATGCCCACCAGATTCTAGTTCGCGACAGTGCTCAAGTACACTGGTGTGTTCGACCTGAGGAATGCACCTTCTCCAGATACAATCCGCACCCTCGCGAAATAGGTACGGATCCTCCCACTGGTAATAATGAATCTCTGATAGAAATTTGTCTACCTTGTACTTCGGCCAATCTTGTAGAACTTTCTTGGAGACAAGATAGTTCACAATATCAGCATACTATGGGAGTGAGTCCACAGACAAAATGGCCTCATCTGGAAAGGTTTCGGAAATAGGAATCATGGTCTGCTTAGAGGTCTCTGTGTCTGTGATACGGGAAAGGTGATCTGCCACAACATTTTTTACTCCAGGTTTATCTCGAATCTCTAAATCAAATTCCTGGAGAAGAAGGATCCATCTGATAAGCCGTGGTTTGGCATCCTTCTTTGCCTGTAAGTAACGTATGACAGTGTGATCCGTGTACACAATAACGTGTGAGCCGATGAGGTAAGATCTGAACTTTTCTAGCTCAAACACAACTGCTAACATCTCCTTCTCTGTAACCGTATAATTCCGTTGTGCTTCATCCTGAGTCTTGCTAGCATAGTGTATAGCAAATGGTATCCCATCCCTTCTCTATCCTAAAGCCGCTCAAACTGCGAAATCTGATGCATCCGTCATGATCTCAAAAGGAAGAGACCAATCAGGTGGCTGTAAGACAGGAGCAATAGTAACCATTTCTTTCATCTGATTGAATGCAAGGAGAACTTTCTCATCGACAACAAAATCAGTCTCCTTACACAAAAGCTCAGTCAAAGGTCTGGCGATTTTGTTGAAGTCCTTTATGAATCGCCTATAGAATCCTACGTGTCCTAAAAATGACCTCAACTGCTTCAAATTCTGCGGTGGCTCTAACTTGGAAATCACATCAATCTTAGCTGGTCAACCTCCATACCATGTTTGGAGATGACATGGTCCAATACAATCCCATTAGTCACCATAAAGTATCTCTTCTCCCACGAGAGCACTAGGTTTACCTCACAACAACGTTGAAGAACTCAGTCTAAATGAGCAAGACATGTGTCAAAACTATCCCCGTAGACCGAGAAATCATCCATGAAGACTTCAAGAAAATTACCCACCATGTCGGCAAAAACGACCAACATACACCTTTGAAATGTAGCGGGGGCGTTACACAATCCAAAGGGCATCCGTCAAAAGGCGTAAGTGCCAAACGGATAAGTGAAAGTAGTTTTCTCCTGATCCTCAGGAGCGATAGCAACTTGGTTGTATCCTGAGTACCCATCCAAGAAGCAACAGAACTCTTTCCCTGCCAACCTCTCAATAATCTGATCAATAAAGGGCTGTGGAAAGTGATCCTTCTTGGTAGCTGAGTTTAGGCGCCGGTAATCTACACAGACACGCCATGAAGTAGGTACCCGGGTCAGAATCTCCTCACCGCGGTCATTCTTTACAATCATAATCTCAGATTTCTTCGGGACCACATGTAAAGGGCTGACCCATTTGGAATCCGAAATGGGATATATAAAGTCAGCATCACACCATTTATTGATCTCCTTCATGACAACCTCCCTTAGATTTGGATTTAGACGGCACTGACATTCACGGTAGGGTTTACATTCATTCTCTAGGTAGATATGATGCGAACACAACGCTGGATTGATCCCTCAGAGATCCGAGATATTCCATCCTATGGCCTTGCGGTTTCTCTCAAGAACCTCTAGCACGCGAGATTCTTGTTCAGCGGTCAACTGCGAGCTGAGGATGACCGGAAACATTTAGGGGGGACCCGCAAGGAAGGCATATTTCAACGCTGATGGTAGAACTTTGAGCTCAGGTGGGGTCTGAATCGGCTCTGCGATAACCTCTGCTACTGTACTGGTAGACGGTATGTGATCTGTGCTCTGTAGACTATCCACCTTGGCTATTGACGGCTCAACAAGTAGAATATCTGATAGATCTGTAGTGAATCTGCTTAGAAAGGAATGGCTCATCAGGATGTTCAATACTCTTATCAATGAACGGCTCAGATATCTCAACAATAATCTCATAAAGATGTCTCTCATCTGTGCATAAATCAGGAAATTCAACAAATGGCTCAGATATCTGGACCTCAGAACTCTGCTTAAACTGCTCATCGGCAACTGTCTCAATTGAACCACCAAGGGAACTCATGTCGTCTGTGCTTTCCAGAGAGTCCTTTTGGGAAAGGAACTCCTGGGTATCTATAAAATCCGTGAAAAGATCTCTATCTAAATTCAACAAGAAAATCACATTCGTCTGGCTCTGATATAACTTTCTCTGTATCATCTGCTGCTGATGGCGGTGATGGTATAGGATTAGAGATTGTCTCAATTTTCACCTTGTCACTATGAGAGTGAAATATGATCTCTCCAGTACCATAATCAGCTGCTGCTTCGACCGTTCGGAGGAAAGGTCGACCTAGTATGATCGGGGTATGGAGTAACGGTGCAGGTGTGTCCATATCCATGACAACAAAATCAATAGGGAATTTCATTCCCTGCACCGTTACAATAATGTCCTCTAAAATGTCTATTGGCCTCTTAATCGATCTATCAGCAAACTGAAGGATCATTCTGGTTGTTTTAAGAGGCCCTAACTGGAATTCAGTTAATAAAGAGGAAGGTATGAGATTAATGGAGAAACCGCTATCGAGAAGAATACGATCAAATTATTGATCAAAGATATGGCAACGGATGCGAGGTGCTCCCTTGTCTTTCTTTTTAGGCGGAAGGTTACTGATGGCATGAACTGTGGCCATGGTCAAGATGTGTATCTCTGTTTCCTTTCTTCTGTTCTTCCTTGGTTTACGCTTTTGGGTACATGCTTCTTTCATTCCCTTTTTTACTGTAGGCATGTATTCCATGACCTTAAGGAGTGGCATCTTTAAAAAGATGTTCTGTAAGATCTCAACCACTCCAGGATCAGATAGTGCTGTTTTTAATTTTTGAATTTTTTTAGCTTTGAGAGCAGAAGAAAATGGCACAGAATCAGAATAAACATGCAAACGTTCATTTTCTTTATTCAAAGTAGAATCATCATGTACAAGTGGACAACCAGAATCAGTCAGTACAGTGTTGTCCAATCTAGGTGAAGGAAAAACAGAATCTAAAATAAAACGGGATGCTGTTGCTGGTGAAGAGGAAGAATCTGCGACTGGTATATTCTCCCTTGCTGATGGTGATCTGCATCTGCCTGGTGAAGGTGGTGATGAAGGCGGTGAAACTCCAGATGTGGGTGCTGCTATACTGGGCTTCTCGACTGCTGGTGAAGGAGATGATGTAGAAGATGATGCTCTCAGTAGATCGATCTCCCAAGCCCAACTGCTGCGTAGGCGGCTGCAATCTCCTACCGCTCCTGAGATGAATGGCGTCAGATAAACATGTAAAATCAAGGGACATACCTGTCTCAGGGGTGGATGGGGCATTGGTTACCTGCTCCTTGCGTCTGAAGTTGTTGGGGTTGGCTTCAACCTGTTCTGGAATCAGTGTCTTGGTGCTGGTCAGGTCGTCAATCCGCTGAGTCAGTTCATTCATGTTCTTCCTAAGCAGTGTAAGTTGGTCCAATGCTGGATTGACTGAAGGGGTCTCAGGTTGCTCATTAACTGGCTGTCGCTGAGGCTGATAGTAGAGAGGCTGTTGGTACCCATACAGATTCTGATAATGAGGAGGAGGAGGGGGAGAATACTGTCCATAATATGCAGTCTGCTGCTGGCTAAGATGAGGGAAATATATAGACTGCTGCTGAGGCTGGCCTTGTCTCCAGTTTTGGAACTGAGGTGGAAACTAATACTGAGGCTGGAACTGCTGGTACTGCTGCTGTCTTCCTCCCTGAAACTGGTGGGCGGGTCTCTGACCCTGCTGTGAACCCAACTGGCCTTGCCCTGACGGACGGGGCTGGTTTCGCTCACGGTCGAACCAGATACCGTTCACCTCCTGAATATCAGGTGGAGGTGGAGACTGCTGCTCAGGAATGTAGGCTACTTCCTGTTGATACGAAACTATCTGATGTGAATGCTGCTGAACCTGATCAGGTGTCTGCACGTAGTAGACATGCTGAACTGTGGATGGTCCTCCGCTACTCTGCTTGGTGGAAGAAGTTTGCTCCCAAGTAGAGGTATTGGCTGCTGCACTTGTACTGTGGACTACGCTGATCGAATTTACAAGAAGCTCCCGATGCTTTGTTATATTATCCAGCTTATCCAGGTTCTTTATCCTCTGCTCGATCACATGAAGCTTATCAAGTTCCTGGGATTGCTTTTCAATAATGTCCACTTTGGATAGGTGGTTTCCAATGATGGCCAGGTCAGTGCTATCCACCTTATACACTTCTTTTGTTGCCGTCATATTAACATCTTTGTGGGGTACTGCAGGGGCGGTGACTGGGTGCTTCTGAAAGGCACGTGAAGAAGAAAGAGCTGCTGAACTTTCCGCCATCTCCTCAAAAATTTGGTAAAGGACATCCTCGTCCTTATTGAAGTGCCCCCCCCACAAGCAGCATCTAACAGCTTCTGATTCTCAATGCCTAAACCCCCAAAGAAATTTTGTACAAGGCTGGTCTTTGGAATATCATGATGGGGGCATTTCTCCGTCAGATCTTTGAATCGTTTCCATGCCTCGTGAATAGGCTCTTGGAGCATTTGAGAGAAATTAGCAATCAAGGATCACATTTGGTTGAGTCGTCCTAGTGGATAATACTTGTTCAGAAATGCGGACCTCAACTCCTCCCAAGTAGTGACAGCCTTCCCCAAGTGATTTAACCAATACAAAGCTTTTCTCATCAGACTGAATGGAAAGACGGTCATTTGTACTACCTCTAATGGGACATTTGAATAGTCTACTGTTCCACAAATGCGATCGAACTGCTGGAGGTGTATATAAGGTTCTTCATTAATATTTTCATGGAATATTGGGAGAAGAGGTAAAATAGTAGGCTTAAGCTCAAAATGTCCATGAATTGCAGGGATTTGTATCCAAGAATTTGTCTATCCTGCCCCTGGATTATAAGCATCTTTTAGTGTAGGCTTAGCCCCAGGTTCTATATGAGGTTCTTCTCCCCCATTCCCACCTCCAGGGTTTCTGTTATCCCCCTCTCTCCTATCTTCTCTTTCCTGTCTCAGCTCGAGAATCATGTCTCTCAATGCGTTCTGAAAATTAGCCTGCTCTGCTATCTGAGCTTGAATTGTCTGGATGGAGGCTAACATGGTGCTGTTGATCTCGCTCTGCTCTGACATGGTTCCCTTTCCGTTTGGTGGCATCAAGTGTTCGGTGTCTGACTCTGAAAATGTGCATGATACTCGATTAGTACTTAGAATTGATGAAGTCTCAGATATTAATTCGAGATTAAAGCCAATCTCAAATAGTGGATTGATGGATGTTGTGAAGGGTGAAGTGAAGAAAGAGGAATATTCGGAAGTGAGTCTCCCCGAATAGAAGGTGGATAGCTTGGAGTGTAGAATGAGTTCGCAGAGTCCGAACGAGAAATACCCCGGTCCGACATCTTCGAAATAAATAGGTAGGATGCGAGAACACAAAGGTCAATGCAAGAGTGAAAGTGAATGAAGACGCAAATTGCGCAGAAGGATCTTTATCGCTAGCAAGCAAATACACTACAAACGTCCAATTCACCAACTCAACTCAATGTGAAGATCGTGAAGGTTCGGTCAATTATCTTGTCAATTTTAGAGTTTGGTGATAATACAATCTGTCAGAGTGGTTAAAGCGAGCTGTTAGGAATCCAATGCTCTCAGGAGACTGGCCCAATCCCAAAGTTAGATCTTTCTCAGCCAGTATGAATTGTGGACCGTTTACTGGCTACCTGATCAATTCAATTTGTTAAGGACGTCACAGACCACTTTACCGGCTACCGGAGAGATCCTCACTGGAGAACGACTAACCCAAGATAGTAGTCTGAAAGGAGTTCGGGCGTGGCTCTATCCTAGTATGCGAGTCGCTCTTTCGCTCAAGCAAGTCAAATAATGAGGGGGTTACTCTCCCCAAAACAATGATTTTTCCTTGTATTTATTTTAGGGTCGACTTTTCTTTAGCAGTCCCGTATTTTAGACGGTTGTCACTTGGTTAAAATATTTTCAAAGAATCGCCTACCGAGTGTCCAATTTCCTTTTTAACTTATGTGTGAAAACAAGGAAGGAGATCGGAAATGCCAATGTGCGATTAAAAATAATGATGCATGTAGGGGTTAGAGATGCATACCTTGTCGCCAGCACTCTACATGCAAGTGATCCACGCAGAATTTTAATAAACTATCCTATATGATGCAAGTGAACCGTCCTAGATGATAGCTTCTATTAACGAGCAAGACCAAGTTAATTTGACTAAGTCCAAATTACGTTCTACTCTACAGGCACAGAAATTTCTTGTTTAGGGTGTTTGGACCTAATTAATTACCTGGCTCAAGCAAATTAATTAAAGCAATCAAGAGGTAGCTCACGAAATCCGTAGGAAACAAACAAAAATAAGGCGATGAAAACAAAACCGGTGAGGTCCCCCAGGCACCGGCACTTGGCGAAACAGACCCTGTAACAAATGAATGTCCGTTTACAAGAGTTCAAATGGTAGAAAAGAAATTCTCGCTCTTTTTATTTTTTTTTAAATTCTTCTTCTCCTCTTCTCACGCTATCCTGCGGCTTGGTGAAGAATCAAGCCGCCTCCACATCGCTTGGGTGCTTCGGCTCTCCTAGGATCGCCTCCTTCGCTCCGCGGGCCCTCACAAGAAAAAGAAAACATAATGTGTAAGAATCACAATTATCAAATATGAGAAAGAGAAAAGAAAAAAATGAAATGAATGCAGTGGATATGAACAATGAAGTGAATGACAAAAATTTAAATAGATATGTACAACCAAGAATAGCAGGTCAAAAGAGAAACCTAACTACCCGCCTATCACACGGATGACCCGGGTTCGATCCCCGACGACGACACCATTTTGTTGACTCAGGATATCTCTCGGTGGATCGGATAAATTATGGATAAGTCGTTGCCATCCCCAAAATCCCGTGATAAACAAACAAATATTTTTTTATTTTTGCCACTTATTAACCTGTATAGCGGACATGGTCGAACTCAGGGAGGCTACAAATCCCGAGGGTTATCCAATTAATCAAAAATCAAGTAAGAGAAAAAACATGAATCTCAAAGGATAACTATCCTTGATTTTTGTGATTTTTTTATCATTTTTTAATTTTTTTTATTTCTAATTTTTTTGTATTTTCTGATTTTTAATTTTTTAGTGATTTTAATTTTGTAATTTTTTTTATTTTCAAAAATAATACGGAGAAATATTCACAAGATTAAAAATACGCACACCAACTCTTTTTATAATTTTTCAATTTCTCAAAAATGCTCAGAAAAATTCAGAGAAAATGTTTTTGGGTTTTGGAAGTTTTGAAATATTTTTGGGAATTTTTGTGAAATTTTCAGATGTTTTTCTATTTTTTGAAAAATCAAACAGTGAGAAAATGCGAAATTATGCACAACCTGGAGTAATTTGCAATTTAAAAATATTTTAAGTGCTCAAAACTTCTGGCAATTATTTTTATGACAAAATAGAAGCAATTATCCACAAACTGGAACTGAAATCACTATTTTTGGATTTTTGTAGAATTTTCTGTGATTTTTATAAGATTTTTAGTACTTTACATTTTTTTTGGATTTTATAAATGATTTATGCATGAAATTTGCGCAAAAATTAAAATACAGTTAAACAAAACTATTTTATTTTTTTTAGAATTTTTGGATTTATTTTCGAATTTTTTATGAATTTTTGAATTTTTGAAAGAGAAAAAGACACTATTTTTTATTTTTAAAAAATATTAAATGATGATAAAATGCAATGAAAAATTTATGCTAGACAGATAATCACATCAGAAGCATATGATTTTTCAAGAATTTATTGACCAAAGGAAACATTTATTTCAATGAAGAGAGTTTGCAAAAACAATGTCGGGAATTCAGGGACTGAAATGTAAATAACTAATGTTCTGGAATAAAAAGTTAAAATGCAATAAAATAGAGGGGAGAGAACGCAAATTACCCAAGTAACGCGTACTCTACACATGACCGTCTGGAACAGGGGGGCTTCTTTGCAATACCGAGAACTTCGAGGGGCAAAGATGTAATTTTTGCCCAGATGTATGCTTGATTCTGGCAGGAGCTTTTCTGTAAATTGAAGAACGTTCGAGGGCTATTATGTAATTTGCTTAATTAAAGTAATAAGCCCTAGGGCTCTTCTGCTGTTTCGTTCTTCTAACACGCAAGAGACAAGAGGGAGGACCGCCCGCCGCCTCTTCTTCCTCTTTTGGTGCCGCAGCATGCGGAGGCTGGAGGGCGGCCAAGTCAACGCGAAGGTGGAGGCGCGGGGCACCGCTGGCGGACGGTGGAAGCTTTGGGCGGACGCGCGCTGCGTGTTGGAGACTGGCGGAGGTGGAGCGCACGGCGAGGCGCGGCCTGGCAGCGCGACCGGAGCGCACAGGCAAGGCGCTGAGGGGGCAAATCTGAATGTCGGTGCGGCGCGTCCTGGGCGCAGGCTACGCCGTCCTGGATGTCGGTGCGGCGCGTCCTGTGTCCTAAGTCTCCATATCCGACTCTTGTAGATTTTGGAAGCTGCAAGCACTCACCTCTGACCATAAAGAGACGTTTTGGATGTGCAAGTCTACTATTTCCTTTAAGGGTGATATAGCTCGGCAGCCCGGACGGATCACTCCTTTGATTGAGGGATAGTAGAACCACATCTGGACGCCAGGGAGACTCACTTGTGTGTAACACATTCCAAGCTTGTATTGTCACCTAACTTAAAATTGAAAAGATAAATGACTGGACCTTTGCGGCCCTCACTGTGTTAAGTTTGTGAAATTGGGGTTGAATTGTGTATTGAATTGTGTGTGCAAAGACTGTGCATTATGCACCATTACGTATTCTCTCGCCTCTTGACTCGAATATCACGCTCCAACTCGTATCTTTTGAAATCGAAAAAGATGGAAATTTGGAGTAATTTTAGTTCAGACTCCGTGAATACTTCACTGAATGCTCCAAATCTCACATCTTTCCTAGTCTGCGATGACTCTCTTCATAGGCTCGTCCGGTTCCTAGATGACTCTCTTCTCGGAACCGGAAACCATCCTCTAATGATAGGGTATGTTCAGGCCCAGACCTATGCCCTAGTCTCCTCTAGCACTATGCGTGACCCTTTCCTCGGTGCCTCTAGATCTTTTTCTTTGGTAAGAGCTTAACGAATCCACTTTTTATTACCAGTAACGAAGAAGCAGAGATGTCGCCCAAGAAACTACCATTCGAGGAGGATGACCAGAATAATCCCATCAAGCAGATATTAGCTAGGCTGGTGCAGGCAAAATAGAATAATCAGACTCTTAGAAACAGGTGACTCGTTTGAGAGCTGCAGGAGGAGATGGATTGATGCGAGATGAATACAACCCTACAGAGAACCAGATTCAGAGCTGGCTTAGGCCGGTTCCACCTCAATAAGCATACGATCCGAAACCATATTTCTTGGCTTTACTCCTCAAATTCAGTGGAATGAGATAGATGAGCCCTTTGCATTCCTGCATGAGTTTGATATGATTTGTGATAACTGGAGTAACCCTCGGGTTGGTCAGGATTATATCCGGCTGTGTGCGGTTCGCTTTGCCTTGACAGACAAGGCATCTTACTGGCTGAAAAATTTGGGAACTGTAGTGATTATATGGAATCAGTTCAAGGACCTGTTCTTGAAGAAGTTTCATGCTCAGAATCAGACCAACCAAATGAGAGCACATATCACGAGTTTCACGCAGTTCTCTCATGAAGCCTTTCATAAAGCATGGGAGAGATTTAAGGATCTGCTACAGCAGTGACCTTGCTATGATATTACCAAGTCTGTTCTCGTACAAAGCTTATTTGAAGGACTCACACTTGAGATGCAATGACTAGTGAGCGCTACCTGTTGATGCAGCTACCTGAACAAGAATGTAGATACTGTCTGGAAGATCTTCGAATATATGTCAGATACGAGTCGCTCCCACACTGCTAGTAGAGCTTACCACTAAGCTCCCCGCGCCCAAGCAAAGTAGCAAAGGATCTGATTCCTAAAAGGGGATTTTCTTTGATAAACTGACTTCGATGGAGCATATGACGAAAAAAGTGGGTGACTTGCATAAACTCACTGAATTGCCGAAGCAGGTGGAAAGTATAGCCGAAGGTAGCCCACTTGAGCCTTCTTGACCCAACTGCACCTCCCTATCCCATGGGACGAGTTCATCATATTCATGAGCATCCCATGCGGGGCCAGTATATTGGTCAAGAGCAGTACCATGTTCATGCATATCAACAGATCGAGCCACCAGTAGAGGTAGCCTACGAATAGCCTCCATAGGTGTGGGACGTCAACAGAGTATAGTATACTTACTGATCCTACTAACTCCGCTCCCGCACCACGTCAGCATCGTCCAACCCCCACCTATCAGCAGCTGCAACAGAGACCGCAATACTAGCTGGACTAGCAAGGCCCATCCACGGGACAGTAGCCGTACCGTCAGCTACAACAGAACTTTCAACAGGGACCATCACATGGTTATCACTACCGGCAGCCTCCCCTGAGGCAAGAGGCTGGACCATCCGACGCACGTACCTCAGACTTCCAGCAGATTCTAGATCAATTCCATAGGATCACCAATGAGATGCATGGTATGAGAGTTGACGTCAATTGGGTGTCGAGCACTCTGCTCCAAAGACCTCGCTCCCCGCCCAAGTTCAGGTTAACCCCAACAAACTGAACCAACCACCACAATAGAGACCAAGAGATCATGTATATAATCTAGAATATCAATTATCTGGACATGAGATCTTTTCGTATGATGATAATCAACATATATTTCTGAAGAGCAGAAGGACCATGCAAATGGTTATCACTACCAGCAGCCTCCCTAGAGGCAAGAGGCTGGACCGTCCGACACACGTACCTCAGACTTCCAACAAATTCTAGTTCAACTCCAGAGGATCACCAATGAGATGCACGATATGAGGGTTGACGTTAATCGGGTGTTGCATTGGCAGGACGAGCACTTTGCTCCAAGGACCTCGCTCCCTGCCAAAGTTCATGTTAACCCTAACAATCTGAACCAACCACCACAACAGGGACCAAGAGATCATGTATATAATCTAGAATATTCATTATCTGGACATGAAATCTTTTCACATGATGATAATCAGCATATATCTCTCAAGAGCGGAAGGATCGTGCAAATGTCTGATCAGGTTAAGAAGCAAGAGGAGGAGAAATCGAGCATCCACATGAGGACTCGAAAGAGGAAGAGAACCATCAACATACAAGTAGGAGGAGTATGCATTCATCAGTACGTGAGTCCGCAAGAGACGAGGTACCCACACCTCGAGGAGCAGCTAAAGCACCATAAGAGTCCTGGCATAGTACTTATGAGCATCATGATAGTCCTATACAGAGTCCGATTCAGAGTCATATTTATGAACATCTTTCTGATTTAAAAAAAGCAGCAAGTTAAACGATTCTGATTCTGAGATGTCTCTTCCAACTCCTCCATTAATTCCAATTCCCCATGCTCTTAAATGGGGAAGGCGGAAAAATCCAAAAAATACAAAAAAGATTATTATGAGATGGCATGGACTTGCAATGATAATGCCAAGAGTGAAATGCCATTAATGAGTTTATGGATGTCACACCTGCTATGAAAAAGTATCTCAAATCGAAATGCACACCTACAAGGGCAAGAAGGAAGAAGAATTCAAGAATTAAAAAACATGTGTTATCCATAGCCACAACTTGTGCCATTCACAATGAGATCCTGAGGAAGAAACGTGATATGGGCGCTCACTATGTGACGAGTCAGATCCTTGACACTGCATTTACACGCACTTTACTAGACAATGGTTCCTCAATTAATCCTTTACCCTCTGCATTTATCGAGAGAGTAAATTTGGGTACTCTTAAAAGATCACGAGCATATCTCCAGTTCGCTGATCGATCTATAAAGAGATCTAAGGGTGTGTTGAGCAATGTTGTCGTATCTATCAAGGGTCATGAATACAAAGTCAATTTTACTGTCCTAGACGTGGAGGTCTCTCAACATTGGAAGGATTCCCAGATTATTCTTGATCGCCCTTTTCTGAGGACAACCATGGCAGTGCTTAATTACAATGATGGGGAGATCCAGTTTCGTGCTCACGGGGATGAAGTAGAGGTAGCGATGAAATGGACAAAGTGGCAGAGACCAGATTCTGAGAGCAGTACTAAGTACTCTGTATCTGAAGCAGAATGTGATCAAATGAACACTATGGCCTTAGAAGCAGAACCCAACCGAGGCAGATGAGTTTCTCTCCCCCGAGGAGGACAATGTGTTTGATACAGAATGTGAGATTATCCGAGATCTTCTTCCCTGCACGAGTACAGATATAGATTCCTACACCATCGATGACTTAAAGGTCGGTCTAGGCTTGTCTATCCTAATTCCTACAGGACAATCTGAGGGTGAGGATGATGAGTCAGACGCGGTGGTTATCGACTTCCTTGAGATGTTTTGCGATTCAACTCTTGATCAGCAGATACGGTTGGTGGCAGTAACAAAACGGACTGATCCGACCTCTGCCAGCACAGAGCCAGAGGTAGATGAGTCAAACATCACCGATGATCATACTTTACGCATGCTCAAGCCCTTACCTCCAACCTTGAAATATGCCTTTCTTGTGGGACCTAAGGAGAAATATCCGATCATCCTCAGCTCACGCTTGACCGTGGAGCAGGAGCCTCGCTTGCTAGAGATCCTGGAAAAGAACCACAAGGTGATAGACTGGAACGTTTCCGATCTCCATGGGATAAATCCCGTTCTGTGTTTACACCATATCTATTTAGAGGATGATGCGAAACCCTCTCGTGAATTCCAGCATCTGCTGAATTCAAATTCACGAGAAGTCGTGAAGAAGGAGATAGTGAAATGATGTGATGCGAGTTTCATTTATCCCATCTCTGACTCCAAGTGGGTAGCATCACTCCATGTTGTCTCAAAGAAGTTGGGTATTTAGATTGTTACCAATGAAAGACGGAGAGGAAATTACGAAGCGAGTACCCACATCGTGGCGTGTCTGTGTGGATCACATGCATCTGAATGCTACGACGGAGAAGGATCACTTTCCCCTTCCATTCATTTTAGATCTTGGAGCGACTAGCTCAGATAGAGTTCTTCTGCTTCTTAGACGGGTACTCGAGATATAATCAACTAGCCATAGCTCTCGAGGATCAGGATAAAACCACTTTTACATGTCCTTTCGGAACGTATGCATTTAGTCACATGCCCTTCGGGTTATGCAATGGGAACATTCCAAAGGTGCATGATCGTGGTCTTTGTCGAGATGGTGGGCGAGTACCTAGAAGTCTTCATGGATGACGTCTCGGTCTACGGAGATTCTTCGATATATGTCTAAAGCATCTACAACGAGTCCTTAAGAGGTGTTGCGAGGTGAATGTGGTACTGTCCTGGTAAAGGAGTCAATTTATGGTACAAGAGGGTATTGTGTTGGAGCACGTCATCTCCAAGTTCGGAATGGAGGTTGACCTTGCCAAGGTGGACGTGATCAGAAAACTCCAATCACCAACCAACGTCAAACATTTACGGTCATTCTTAGGACATGTTGGATTCTATCAAAGATTTCTCAGAAATCACTTGATCGTTAACTGAGCTCTTAGGAAAAGACATCGAGTTTATTATGAAGCACACGTGTCGTAAGGTCTTCAAGCTTTTGAAGGAGAGAATTATGGATGCACCAATCCTGTAGGCCTTTGATTGGTCTCTTCCCTTTGAGATCATGACTGATGCTTTCGATTTTGCGTAGGGGCTGTGTTAGGACAAAGAAGGGAGTGTCCCATTCACGATTCATTGTACCAGCAAGGTCCTGGATCCTGCTCAGCGTAACTACACGGTTACCAAGAAAGAAATGCTTGCTGTGGTATCACCTTAGACAAATTCATATCAAATCTCATATGGTCAAAAGTGACAGTTTATACGTATCACTCGTCACTCAGATGCCGGATGGAAAAGAAAGACGTAAAGGTGCGTCTACTCAGATGGATTCTTCTACTTCAGGAGTTTGACTTGGATACCAAAGATAGACCTGGAGTAAAGAATGTAGTGGCCGGTCACCTCTCCTGTCTTGAACAAGTAGAATCTTCCGACCCTACCCCAATTTGATTGCCTTCCCTGATGAGTCAATTTTTATTGTTGATTCTTCCGTGGTATGCCAATATAGTGAACTGCATGGTTTCTAGACAGGTTCCCCAGTATTGGCACAAGAGTCGCATTGACCGACTCAAGTTGAAATCCTTGAACTACCAGTGGGGGGATCTGTTCCTTTCTTCGAAGGATCATATTGCGTTTGGAGGAGATGTATTCATCAGGAGGAATACAACAGTGTCCTCACTCAGTACCATACTTTTGAGACAGGAGGACACCACTCCAGGGAGAGGACTGCGTGGAAGGTACTACAATGTGGATTACCAACTTTGTTTCGCAATGCATATTCCTTCGTGAAGTCGTGTCCGGTATGTCAGTGATTGAGAGGAACCATCGGTTCCGAGGATGAAAGGCCAATGCACCCAACCATCATATGTGATGTATTCAATGCGTGGGACATTGATTTCATAGACCCATTCTCATGGGAGCGAAGGCTTTGAATATATCCTTCTAGCGGTAGACTACTTGTCTAGGTGGGTGGAGGCTATCACAACCCGAGCCACAGACAACAAAACTGTTTGTAAGTTTGTTAAGGAGAACATAATTTCTAGGTTCGGTGTCCCCAAGGTCTTGATCTCTGATGGGGTAGCCATTTCGTGAATCTGGAGTTGAAGAAGTTATTGAAGGACTATGGCATCGAACACCATATCACTAGCCCATACCACCCACAATCCAATGGCATGGTTGAGGCGTCGAATAGGGAAGTAAAAAACATTCTGCAGAAGCTCGTCTGTCCTGATGGGAAGAACTAGTCTCAACTCTTGGACCAAGTTTTATGGGATTACCGGACAACTTACAAGAGTCCATTTGGTACTCCCTGTTCAGGATGATTTTTGGAAAACCATACCCTTTGTCCACAGAATTAGTGCACAAACCAAAAAAGGCTATTAAGAAGATCAACTGGAATAGTCACTTGGAGCAGAAACAGAGAGAGATGGACCTGAACGAGCTAGTGGAGAATAAACCGAGCATATGACAACAACATGATCTACGAGGACAAGGTGAAGAAATGGCACGATAAACACATTAGGAAGAAAGCTTTTGTCCCTGAGCAGAAGGTATTGCTGTTCATTGCAAAGTTAAAAATTTTCCAAGGCAAATTAAAATCTAAGTGGATGGGGTCTTACATTATCCAAGCTGTGCACGAGAGCGGAAGCGTTGAGATCTCAGAACTACAGAGTGTGCACCGACACTTTTAGTGAATGGGCAGCTACTGAAGCCGTTCATAGGACCAAATGATCAACTGCCAGTAGTTGAGGAAATTGTCATGCATGAAGCAGATCCAGGAGACATACCAGTAGGTTTTGCAAGACACCTTGCACATGCACATTTCACATCTCCGAATCATTATGAGTGCTCTAACCCCTAACCTCTGTACATTCTATCCTGATCCCATTGGCCCCCTTTGTACTTCTTATATACTGAGGCAAAAGCCTAAGTATAAGGAGGGACCGATGCCCACCCTGTTTATATCCACCTTCTCTCCTCTTGCCATCGATCGCACCATTTTTGCTCTCTTCTATACTTAGGTTGACCAAGAGCCTAAGTATATGGGGGCAGTCGACTTCTACCTTTCTCTCATTTCTTCTTTTGCATCTGTGAAAAGTATGAAATAGGAAGGCATATCTTATTTGAGAGGTCTAGGGGTCCTTATATAGGACGAAATCTTAGAGTGCTCAAAGGAGAAAAATACATAAATACCCCTACGGGTTACAAGAACATGCTTCTGCCACATAGAATATTCTCTATAGAATATTTTCTATAGAATATTCTCTTAACAAATATACTCTCAACAACGCAATCTATTTTAATCTCTAACACTCCCCCTCAAGTTGGAGCATATCCATTGATCATGCCCAACTTGAAAGCAATCCAGGAAAGACGCTTCTTTGATAAGGCCTTTGTAAATATGTCTGCAAGCTGAAGATCTGTCGAGATTTGTGGTGTAGCAATCTTGCCTCCTCGTACAACATCGTGAATGAAATGACAGTCAATCTCGATGTGCTTGGTTCTCTCGTGGAATGCATGATTAGTGGCATTGTAAGTAGCAGATTTGTTATCACAATATAGAGGAAAATGAGTGGTGATATCAATGCTGAGTTCTTGCAGAAAAGTTAGTAGCCAAGTAATTTCACATATAGCCTGAGCCATTGTCTTTTATTCTGCCTCTGCACTGGATCAGGAGACTACAGTCTGCTTCTTGCTCCTCCAACTAACATAGTTTCCTCCTACCATCATAGCATAGCCTGTAGTGGAGTGACGGTCCTCATTCGAGCTTGCATAATCAACATCAGCATAGGCAACAACATCACTGTATCCATTTTCCCCATAGAATAGACCATATCCGGGTGATTCCTTCAGATATCGAAGGATCAGAAGAACGCCCTCCCAATGGATGTAACATGGTTTCTCCATGTATTGGCTAGCTCTGCTCACAACATAGGATATGTCTGGTCTAGTAACAGTAACAGTTTTCCAACTAGGCTTCTGTATCGTGTAGTGTCTTCAAATGGAGGATCAACAAAGGTAGAGTGTTTCCTTGGTTATGCAGGAATACCAGAGGGTTTGCTTCCAAGTAATCCAGCTTCAGTTAGTATATCTAGGCAGTACTTCCTTTGTGACGTATGGAGTCCTTTCTTGGTACGTAAGACTTCTATGCCCAGAAAATAGCGAAGTTGTCCCAGATCCTTTGTGACAAAAACCTTTTGCAGAAAAGCCTTCGTCTCCAACACCTCTTTATTATCGTCGCTTGTAACAACCATATCATATACATATACAACGAGTGTAACAACCATATCCTTGCTTCAGGCCATAGATTGCTTTGCGAAGTCGACACACATACTCCCCCTTGACTTCGTACCCTGGAGGTTGCATCATGTAAACCTCCTCTAGATCTCCATATAGAAATGCATTCTTGACATCCAGTTGAAAAATATTCCAGCCCTTGTTTACTGCCGCTGCCGTTGAGAGGATGGTTCGTATGGAGCTCATTCATGCAACATGTGAGAAGGTCTCGAAGTAGTCAACTCAATATGTTTGTGTAAAGCCTTTAGCCACAAGTCTTGTCTTTAATCTGTCAATGGAGCCATCTGAAGACTGCTTTGTAGTGAAAACCCATCGACAGGCAACAGGTTTTGTTCCATGGGGACACTGCACAAGATCCCATGTCCTTCGGGAATTAAGAGCGTCCATTTCTTCATCCATTGCTTCGCCATCCAGAATCTTTCAGTGCACTATTATGATATCTGGGAACCGAAATTGTCATAAGAGCATCTGCATATCTCTTGTTAGAGTATGGTAATTTATTAGTGGGCGTGAAATGAGATATTGGATGAAGTGTACATTACCTCTTGTTCCTGTGTAATGCGATGAGAAGCTCTTGAGGATCATCCGAGACAGAGTTGGTGGGAGCACTTGAAGTTGGCGTATTCTCCTGCAACAAAGGAATTGGTAAAGGAATAGGACCCGAGACATGTTTTCTTTTATACATAATAGGTGGAGCAAGAACGTCTAATGGTATATCTGACACGTCGTGAGTAAAGAAGGAAGTTTGCTTAAGGAATGTGACATCGGTAGATATGTAATACCGATGGACAGAAGGATCATAACATTTGTACCTTTTTTGAGTATGAGAGTAGCCTAGGAAAACACATTTAACTGCACGAGGAGATAATTTATCGGGAGTATGAAAATTGTGAACAATCGAACTTCAGGGAGAAGGTTTTAGAGGCAATCGAGCTTCAAGGAGAAGGTTTTAGAAGACTTATCTTGGGATTGTAGCGGAAGTGCAAACGAGATGTGGGAGGCAGTAACATCTTGTATCCGAAAGGTAGCCGAAGAGATGCTTGGCGAGTCAAAGGGAGGAGCTCCAGGTTAAAAGGAGGCTTGGGTGGTGGAGTGAAGGGGTGCAAGAGAAGCTAAAAATTAAAAGAACATGCTATAAAGCTATGTCGAAGCATAGAACGGAGTAAACTGTCACAAACTACAAAATAGCGAAGAAGGAAGCAAAGAAGGCTGTAAGCGAAGCTAAGTCAAAAGCTTATGAATTTTTGTATAAAAATCTCGACTCTAAGGAGGGCCAGAAGGATATATTCAGGTTGACCAAAGCAAGAGAAAGAAAGACCGAAGACCTTTCTCAAGTGAGATGCATTAAGGACGAGGAAGGTCACGTACTTATTACCCAGAATGATATAGAGACTAGATAGGAGCAGTACTTCCATAAACTTTTCACTGAGGAAGGAAATAGAGAGATCACTTTGGGTGATCTAGCTAGTAGTGAAAGTTACTTGAATCGTGCAAGCTATAGACGGATACAAAGAAAGGAAGTAGATGGGGCTTTGAAGGTTATGAGACCTGGGAAAGGTGTAGGACCGGATGACATCCCTGTAGAAGTATGGAGAGTTTTAGGTGAGTGGCGGTTTGACTTGGCTTACGCATCTATTCAATGTTATTTGACGAAGAAGAAAATGCCTGAAGATTGGAGGAGTATCATGGTGCCTCTTTATAAGAATAAAGGAGACATTCAAAATTGTTCAAATTACATAGGTATCATGCTGATGAGTTACACTATGAAAATTTGGGAACGTGTGATCGAAAGAAGGTTGAGGCAAGTTTTCAAAGTAAAAGAAAACCAATTCGGATTCATGCCAGGTCGCTCAACTATTGAAGCCATCCATTTGCCGAGGAGAACAATGGAGATTTATAGAGCTAAAAGGAAGAACCTCCATATGATCTTTATTGATTTGGAAAAGGCTTATGATTCTGTCACATGAGAGATATTGTGGATAGTTTTGGAGAAGAGACAAGTACTTGTCCTATACATTAACCTCATAAAAGATATGTATGATAATCTTGTATGAGGACCCTGTTTGGGAAGACTGACTATTTTGACATCATCATTGGTTTACATCAAGTCTCCGCTTTGAATCCATTTCTTTTTACTTTGATTATAAACGAGTTGACAAGTCACATTCAGGATGAGTTACCTTGGTGTATGTTATTTACTGATGATATTGTGTTGATAGAAGAGACTAGAGATGGAGTAAATGAGAAGCTTGAGGTCTGGAGACATGCATTGGAGACTAAAGGATTTCGTATAAGTAGGGCTAAGACGGAATATATGGAGTGCACCTTTGATGGAAGCAATGGTGACGGAATCGAGGTGAAGATTGGTGACGATAACATTCAGAAGAGAGATTCTTTTAGATATCTGGGATCTATTTTGCAACATGATGGGGAAATTGATGGAGATGTTACTAATAGAATAAATGCAGGCCGGCTAAAGTGGAGAGGAACCTTTGTTGTTCTTTGTGATAAGAAATTTCCTTTAAAATTTAAAGGAAATTTTACAAAGTAGTCGTGAGATCTGCTATGCTTTATGGATCTGAATGTTGGCATGTGAACCATAGACGTGTGCAGAGAATGGCTGTAGCAGAAATGAAAATGCTAAGGTGGATGTTTGGACATACATGTAATGATCGGATTCGGAATGAGGCAATTAGAAAGAAAGTTGGTGTAGCTCCAATCAAGGATAAGACGCGAGAAAACCGCGTAAGATGGTTAGGTCATTTGCAAAGAAGATCAACTGATGCACCAGTTAGGAGATGCGAGTGTTGGGATATTGAGCCGGCTAAGAGATGGCAAGAACGGCCTAAGAAGTGTTGGAAAGAGACTATACGAAGGGATCTTAGTTTTTTGGATATAAGCCCGAGATTGACCCAACATAGATCTGAATGGAGGCGAAGAATCCATGTAGCCGACCCTACTTAATTGTGGGAAAAGGTCCTGTTGTTGTATGAAAATTGTGAACAAATGCCGTGCATCCAAAAATCTGCAGAGGCAGAGGGAAGGTTGAGTCTTTTGGGTATAGTATGCCAAATGGAGTAGAGCCATTAAGTGATGCCGAGGGGACCCTGTTTATAAGGTGGATAACAGTCAGTATAGTATCTCCCCAATAATTCTTGGGAACCTTTATTTGGGTACGAAGAGAGCGGCAATATCAAGAAGATGTCTTAGTTTTCTCTCTGCTACTCCATTCTGTTGAGAGGTATATGGGCAAGTTTTTTGATGTATGGCGCCCTGGGAGGCAAAAAAGGACGTCAGATCTTTGTTTGTAAATTCCAAGGCACTATCAGAACGAAATATTTTAATAGTAGTAGAGAAGATTTTTTGACATAATGAAAAAATTCTTGACAACATTATGAATTTCTGATCGTTCCTTCAATAAGAAGAACCAAGATAATCGGCTGTAGTCATCCACAAAGATAGCAAAATATCTATGACCACTTATTGTTCGGACAGGACAGGGTTCCCAGATATCACAATGAACAAGAGAAAAAGGAGAACTACGATGAGGCTCAGTTCGTGCAGGAAAGGAGGCTCTATGATGCTTCCCGAACTGACACGCCCCACACTCAAAGGGTTTGAGTGTCGAAAGTTCAAGGAACATCATGGAGAGAGCTTTGGCTGAATGATGACCTAGAAGAGTGCCACAAAAGAGGATCGTCTGAGATGGATATTCCACCAGGAAAATTTGAATCAGAAGGGATGTCGAGGTAATAGAGGCCATTCCTCTCATGTCCCCCACCAAAGATCTGCCTCGTCCGGATGTCCTGAAAATAATAGTAGAACTCGTCAAAAATAACATGACAGTTAAGTTCACAACATAGCTTATGTATAAATAGGAGACTGAGAGGAAAAACAGGAGCACAATGAACATCTGCCAATCGCAGCTTGGGAGAGAAATCAATAGTACCAACAACAGTAATTGGGGAATGATCCCTATTAGCAACACGATCATTCTTCACTGATGAAGACGGTTGGGAAGACGTGAGCAGATTTACCTCTCCCGTCAGATGGGTAGAGCTCTAGAGTCAATAATCCATGCATGTTTATAGGTAGAGACTGAGTTTGCTTCTGTACCTGAGGTAGTAGCTAGACTAGTAGAAGAGGCAGATTCGATATTATTGCCAGCAGAGGAAGCAGAGTCTTGTAGCGGTTGTTGCAGACGAGTATATTCAGAAGCAGTAAATGGGGTATGTACCCCTTCAGCTTGCTGAGCAGCTGTATCTTCAATTACATCAGAAGATGCTTCGTTATAGGCATTATTGGCATTAGGCTGCATGCAAAAAGTTGCCCAACACCTATCAGAAGGATGATTCCGGCGTCCACAATGTACACAAGATGGATACCGAGCAACAGAGGAATTACGACCACGACCACGATCATTCCCCCGTCTAGAGTCGCGACCACATCTACGTCCAAAGTTTCTACCCATGTTGCCTTGACGTCCTCTATAACTTGAGGATGTATAATGAGCCGTTGTTTCTGTAGTAGTGTAGATGGTAGATTGCTGAATGGGAGCCTCAAGCTCCTGTAAGTGTCCAAAGATGGTCTCAAGGCTCGGTAGAGTGTCCGCCATTAGAAAATGATCTTTCACCGGCGTGTACTTTGGATTCAATCCTGTTAGAAATCGATAAACTTGCTATTCAGCGCGTTCGCCTTCTTGTTTATCACAACATGCAGGCTGAAATATGAGGAGCTCCTCAAATAGGCTTGTAAGAAGCTTGTAGCACTCAATAAGACTTGAATCTCCCTGAGTGGCTGACCAGATCCTCGTGTATATGTCAGAAAGACGAGACTTGGTCGTCTTCTGAGAGTATGTGCGGTCAAGGTTTTCCCACATCGCCATAGCAGTTTCTTTGTAAAGAAGATTAACAACAATATTTGGATCGGCAATGTTTGTCATCCAAGTGATAACTTGACAGTTGTCAACAAACCATGTGTCGTAGTCTTTGTCAGTTTCTGCAGGAGGGTCTTTTGTAATTACGTAGCTTTTGTGTTGGTCACTGATAAACACTTTGAAGGACCGAGACCATAGAACATAATTTTCAGACCCCTTAAGCTTGATAGTCTTACGAACCTATTCAATGTTATTTGGCGAAGCAAGAAAATGCCTGAAGATTGGAGGAGGAGTATCGTGGTGCCTCTTTATAAGAACAAAGAGGCATCAATTTCGCCTTTATCATCCAAATCAAGATCTTCATCATCGTCTTCTTCTTATTCCTCATATGTACCTTCAAACTAGAATTCCTCCTCTTCCTCGCGTCAATTTAGCATGAAGTTGAACCTCCCTTACCATGTTCACCTCTTTGGCTTCTTTTAGGTTCTAAAATGTCTTCGGCACAACTTGCATTTGCTACTAAACGCCGAGTCAAATTTGAACCTAGAAAAACATCTTCGTCTTGAGCTTTGTTCGTTGGCATCACCAGCCTGTTCACCTAAGTGTGTGTGATCATGAGAAGAAAGATGGTCTCTTTCTTTCTCAAGTCACTGTTCCTTCAAGTTGCAATTGAAACACATGTAAACAAGATCGTTCAACCTCTTTATCTTAGTATGAATACGAAAGCAACATTACAAGTGATATTACAAATTTATTTCAATTACTAGTATTCTATTTAGGTGGATCCTTAGAATTATTGCCGAGTCAAACGTACTCTAATTACGTTCACATTTAGAGGATGAAGACATCAAGCTCATGTTAATGATAATGACTTACGATACGTCCTTCCCCACTATGATGGCTAGTACTCAGGCCATTCCAATTCATCCAAGCCTCAAAAAGAGATAAGAAATAAACTGGCAGTGCATGATTCTATGCCGAGGTGACAGTACTCAGGCCATTCCAAACCTGCAGTGCGTGATGCTTTAACAGTTGCTGGATGGTGTTTGCGGCATCTGCAACCCTTTTTTCATATGAGGGAGGAGATACACACATCCAAAATGGCTTATGTGAACCTGGAAATACCTGTTTCTGCTTCTGTGAGCGCTTCTAAACTTGACTGTATGTAGCATGGGATACCCTCATGTGGATGGCTGACCTCTGGTGGTTCAGTTGCTTTCTTTGTAGTTGTTTTTACCTTGTAGAGAGAGTTTCTATTATTATTATTTGTTTACGTATTGTGTTTCTATTTCATTCTTCTATTTGGACATCCATGTAATTTACCCTTAAGGCTTCTCCCTATATAAGAGAGCCTAGGGTTTTCTTATTCAATACAACAAAGACTCCCTTTCGTCTAACATGGTATCAGAGCCACCCTAGGGCTCTTTCCCTAACCCCCCACCCGCCGCCCACACCTTCCCTCCCAGCCGCTGCTGCGACGCCGCCAGCCCTCCCAGCCGCTCCTACGGCGCCGCTAGCCGCTCCTGCGGCCTCCCCAGCCCTCCTGCGGCACCGCCGGGACCCCCCCAGCGCCAGCCAGGCCATCTAGCGGCACCCCCTGCCGCACGTAGAGCCCCAGCGGCAACTCCATCAGCCGCCGTAGGGGTTCCGTGGACTTCATCAGCACTTAGGCGTCGTTCTCGAGGCCGTTCAAGGGCTATTTTGCTTCCTTGGAAGCGTGCCCTAGACCTTTCTTCCTCGGCTTTATGGATTTGAGTGCGTAAAGGTCTACACACGCACTCAAATCCGATGCAGTGGGTGTAGACATTCATCACATTGTCTATTCTCCCTTTGTCTTCTTCCGGCAGCAGTATGTCAGAATCGAAAGTCGATTTGCCCTCCACCGGCGCATTCAAAGGTCCGGCGCCGATAGTGAAGATGGACGGGTCTAACTATGAGTTATGGGCCATGCAATTCATGAGCCTCATGAAATCAAATGGTAAGAAACACATTCTTACCGAGGATGAGCCTGCGGAGAAGACAGGGATCTACGCCTCATGGGAGGCCGATGATGCTTATGCAAAGGTTTGGTTATCGGGTACGCTGACGATGGAGATAGCTAATGATGTCCTCCATCAGCCCACTGCTAAGGCGATGTGGGACATTCTTGCTGCTACATATTCGCAGGTGCGAAATGAGACAAAGATGTTGCAGCTTCAGCATGACATCTTTACGATGAAGCAGGCCGGCAGACCGCTACACTCTCTATACACATCCCTGGGAGGGATGTTTGAGAAGCTCTACAGTACCATCCCTCTGACTGCTACTCCAGAGCAGCAGAAGACATTCCGGAACGCCACCATGGTGGGTGTTTTACTTGCTGCCCTAGACCCTGAGTATGACGCAGCACGGTCACAGATCTTAGCAGATGCAGTCATTCCTCCCGTGGAGGATGTATACAGGAGGCTCAGCCGTATCCCAGTTTCCTCCAGCTCTTCTACTCCACCCCCATCTGCGATGGCAGCTTCGCGTGGGAGAGGTGGACCATCCTCTTGGCGTGGCCGTGGACGTGGCCGTGGCTCTCAGGGAAGAGGCGGTCGACCTAGTCAGACGTGCTCATATTGTCACAGACCTGGACACTCAGAGGAGACATGCTACTCAAAGCATGGGTTCCCAGCATCGGCACGGGTTGCAGAGCATTCACAGTCTCCATTACCGTCTACTGCAGATCATAGATTTGACGAACTCGTGGCCCGTCTCCGTGATATTATGCCACAGTCTTCTGGTGATTCATCTGGTGGCTCATCTGATATTGCTGCCACAGCCTCAGCCAGTTCTTCCGCCGCTGCCAGTTCCTCAGGTAGATCTTCAGCGATCATTCCTTCACATGATATATCTGACTGGGTTATAGATTCAGGAGCTACACATCATCTGTGTCGAGATAAAGGTAGATTACAGGCCTACAGGGCTATTCCTCCAGGTCGCTCAGTGCAGATAGCAGATGGTTCCTATTCGCCCCTTGTTGGTCAGGGGGAGGTTTTCTTAACCTCCGCTATGCAGCTACAGAATGTCTTACATGCTCCTGAATTCTCACTGAATTTGTTGTCTATTAGTCAGATTACAAAGGATTTGAATTGTCGAGCTATATTTGACCCGTCTTCTCTCATTTTTCAGGACATACTCACGGGCAAGGTGATTGGCTGTGGCTCTGAGCAGAACGGTCTATATCGGTTGGTCCGGGAATCTTATGCTGGCATCTCCGCTCACTCTGCTGGTCCAGTCTCACCTTACATTTGGCACCTTCGTTTTGGTCACCTTCCACTCCAGAAAATGCGCCATCTTCTGCCTCAGATCTCGCCAAGTTCGTCGTTTCGTTGTGAAACCTGTCAGTTAGGAAAGCATCACAGGTCGAGCTTTCCAGGTCGTCAGAGTCGGAGCAGTAGCTCCCCTTTCGAGTTGTTACATATAGATATATGGGGTCCGAGTCGTGTTCCCGATCACCAGGGACACAGGTTCTATCTTGTGGTCGTAGATGATTTTTCTCGTGTCTCTTGGGTTTTTCTACTGAAGAATAAGTCTGAAGCAGGAGATGTTATTAAAAATTTGATTAATGAAGTGCAGAATGTTTTTTCTTCTTCAGTCAAATATGTTCGGACGGATAATGCGCTGGAATTTTGTACACGTTCTCTTTCTCAATTTCTATCATCAAAGGGAATTATTCATCAAACCACCTGTGCATATACATCCCAACAAAATGGTGTGGCGGAAAGAAAGCATCGCCATCTCTTGGACATCACTCGTACCTTATTGATTCAAAGTTGTGCTCCTATTTCCTTCTGGGGGGATGCTGTTCTTACTGCATGCTATCTGGTCAATCGAATGCCCTCCTCTGTCCTTGGAGAGAAGATACCCATCTCTCTTATCTTTCCTGATAAAGAGCTCTTCTCACTGCCACCTCGTGTCTTTGGTGCTGTGGCGTTTGTTCATCGCCTGTCTCCTGGACTTGACAAGCTCTCTCCAAGAGCAGTCAAGTGCGTCTTTGTTGGGTATTCCAGGACCCAGAAGGGATACCGGTGTTATGATCCTACTACCAACAGGTACTTCGTTAGTGCGGATGTCACCTTCTTCGAGTCGGTCATGTTCTTCTCGCCAGCCGGGGACAGAATGATACCATCCACCACCGCTGATGATATTTTGGTTCCACCACCACCTACCTGTCTTACTCCTGACTCGTCTCCTGTGTCAGTTCCTTTGCCAGCACCACCACCTCCACCTCCACCACCACCTCCACCTCCACCACCACCCATTCCTCGGAAAATTATATCACCATTTCCTATCCACTATACGCGTCGGTCGGGTCCCGCTCAGACAGCAGATCAGCCAATCACTGAGCCTCAGGTATGTTCAGATGATGTTTCTACTGACGGGTCAGGATCAGAACACATGCAGGATGACTCTTTACAGGTGGGCCAAGGTGATGATCTGGATGTTCCGATTGCTATTCGGAAACAGAGACGACAGTGTGCATCCTATCCCTTTGCTTCACAGGTTTCCTTCCACCGACTCACAGGTGATTTCCAGAGATTTGCTACTGCCTTATCTTCTGTGGACATACCACGGACATACCAGGAAGCCTTGAAGAGTGAATGTTGGAGACTGGCGATGGAAGAAGAAATGGGGGCCTTGCAGTCCCGTGGCACATGGTCTTTGGTCCCTGCACCTCCTGATGCCTCAGTTATCAGTTGCAAATGGGTCTTCACAGTCAAATACCATGCAGATGGCACATTGGATAGATACAAAGCACGTCTAGTAGCCCGGGGATTTACACAGACATATGGCGTTGATTACATGGATACATTCTCTCCAGTGGCGAGACACTCTACTCTGCGTATCCTCCTGTCTGTTGCAGTGGTCCGTGACTGGAGCATTTATCAGTTGGATGTCAAGAATGCATTTTTGTACGGAGACTTACAGGAGGAAGTCTACATGCAGCAGCCACCCGGGTTTACTGCTGAGGGGGAGACGCATATGGTATGTAGACTTCACAAGGCTATATATGGACTTAAACAGAGTCCACGAGCATGGTTCCAGAAATTGTCCAACATAATTGAGCAGCAGGGATTCAAGAGGTCCAATGCTGACCATTCGTTGTTTGTCCAGAAGACCTCGGCAGGTACGGTTGTCATAATGGTCTATGTGGATGATATTCTTGTTACAGGGGATAATGTTCAGGGCATAGCAAGGGCGAAGACATTCCTAGGTCGTCAGTTTGTTACAAAGGATCTTGGAACCCTAAGATATTTTCTAGGGTTGGAATTTGCTAGGAATGCACATGGTTTGGTGATGACACAACGGAAGTACATTACTGACTTCCTGGTTGAGACTGGTATGGATGGGTGCAAACCATCAAGCATCCCCATGGACCCCAGCGTGAAGTTATATGATGATGATACTGACGAAGTGGATAAGAGGAGATATAGAGAGATGGTGGGAAAACTCCTCTACATTACTATAACCCGTCCAGACATTGCATTTGCAGTTAGCCGGGTGAGTCAGTTTATGGAGCAGCCCAGACAGGTTCACATGGATGCTATACACATGATACTGAGGTATCTGAAGTCTACTCCTGGATTAGGGCTACTATTCAGAAAGGGTGCAGACTTATCCATCTCAGCGTGTGCAGACGCAGATTATGCAGGATGCCCTAAGGATAGAAAATCAACCTCAGGGTTTGCAGTCTTTGTTGGAGGCTCTCTGGTTTCTTGGAAAAGCAAGAAACAAACGGTGGTGGCAAGATCCAGTGCCGAGTCCGAATACAGGGCAATGGCCCAAGCCAGCACGGAAATGATGTGGGTTCGCTCTGTATTAGAAGATCTACATGTAGCTGTATCTCTACCTATGACGCTTCAGTGTGACAATCAGGCAGCTTTGTTCATTGCCAACAATCCAGCTTTTCATGAGAGGACCAAACACATTGAAGTTGACTGTCATTACACTAGGGATCTGATCCAGAGAGGATTGATATCCACGGCCCATGTTAGCTCAGGAGATCAGACGGCCGATGTATTCACCAAGCCATTGCTCAGAGGACCTTTCCAGAGATGTTCATCCAAGCTGAGCATGATCGATATCTATGCTCCACCTTGAGGGGGAGTGTAGAGAGAGTTTCTATTATTATTATTTGTTTACGTATTGTGTTTCTATTTCATTCTTCTATTTGGACATCCATGTAATTTACCCTTAAGGCTTCTCCCTATATAAGAGAGCCTAGGGTTTTCTTATTCAATACAACAAAGACTCCCTTTCGTCTAACAGTTTCTTTAAATGAAAATGTTTTGGTGTGCTCCATCTTTGAGCCACACCCTTCTCGTGTTTTCGAAATTAAAGGGGTGCAAGGGCGCGGATGCACACATTTTTTACCATACAAGTCTCCAACAAATCAATCTTTAAAAGCTTAAAAAAAGAAAATGGAGCTTCCAAGTTTCTTCCCTTATAGAAACAAGCTGCGAAAAAAACAGCGAGGCGATATCAATGTGCAAGTACTGATATCGGCGATGTCGATTGGAATGGTGGAAAAATTATACTGAACACTTCAATTTCAAAGATATTGGCAATAAGAGATGACATATTGTTGATATACCATACTGCATCAGTTGATATCTGGGAAAAGGGAGATCTAGGTTGAGATCGGTAACCAATACAACTCGACATGATATATCGAGGGATATATTACCGATATATTACGATATTTATATCCATACTGACATTGTTGTTCTACAGATCGTTCATATAGGCCATCTGCATTTTTACTTACAAATAGTCTTGCATTTTATATTCTGACATTTTCTAAGAACTCAAAATTGCAGGTCATACGACGTCCTGCACTGGTGTCCCATTTTACTGCAATTGGTTCCTGCATTTGGCATTGTTGCTTTTGCGGTATGGGGACTTGAACCAGTTTTGTCTCACAGTCGAAAACTCTTTCTTCAAGTAATGAGCAATGCTCGTCTCATGTTTCCAATGGTATGAATAGCTCTGAGTATTCCACACTAACTTTCCTGATAATGCAGTGGAAAGATTCTGATTGGAGAAAGAGCAAAACACATTATGTTTATACCAGTTATCTGCAACCAGTTTTACTTTGGGCTGGAGTTATCCTCATCTGCAGGTGGGGTATAACTGTTATTATTTAGGTGCACAATGTTATCTGCAGTGCTTATTGAAGATGTTTCCTAGCCAGATGAAGTTAATAATGTGAAAATTTCAGGGCACTGGATCCAATTTCCCTGAGCACAGATGCAAGCCAAGCTGTTAAGCAACGTGTTTTGCACTTCATCAGATCTCTGTCCACTGTATCAGCTTTAGCATTTTGTATATCAAGGTGTGTTTAATCGATCTTTTTATTATGCCCTACGATGTATGGTTTGAGTTTCGTTTTTTTACAAAAATTAAATTATTGAATGAATATTCTTTAACTGTGATTCTGTAAAGAATTTACATCTCATTTTCGGTGCAGTCCTGCTGCATGTGCAGGTGTTAGTTATTTCTGTAATGGTGTCTAGCTTCTCGATTGCTAGAATGGGACCTTGGTTCTCTAATATACAGGTTGTGATATCTCCTTCTTTGTCCTTTATGCAGCTTGCTCAAGCAAATGCAGAAATTAAATATAGAGAAAATGCCTTCCAATGACCCTAGAAATGTATGTCCAAATAAGTTTTGAAGCAAATCTTTATTCTGATGCATTTATTCTGTTTTGTCTTTTGTTTTTTGGTTTTTGGAAAAGATTGGACAGCTACACGAGTAGAATCTACTTTACCATTGTCATTGTTTTTATGGAAGTATTAAGTCCATTGCCTTCTTGTCAATTAGTACTAATTTCTTTGTCATAACTATAGAGTAATACTAGAGCTATAATGTTAATCCTAACCATGACCACCACCATCATCATCTCAATTAATAAGTGGAAGATCTACAGTAGATCTTTCTTGACTGAACATAATTTTCTGAATAACTTCCATTCACATCATTCTACAAGAGACTGCCTTATCATTTCCACTCATTGCAAAATCCAAAGTTTCAGTCAGGAAATGGAAGGTCCACGTGAATTTTAATCATTTTTTTCTAAGCAAGCATGCGATATCTAATTAAATTTTGATTATCTTAACCATTCTAGTTGTGGAGAAGAGAGACGAATGAGATATCTATTCCATAGGGCTAGGGTATCTTATATAGAGAGAAAACCCTTGAGAGTACAAAAGGAAAAATATATAAATACCCCTGATGGATTACGGAACCCGAAGATTAAAGGTTACAGAACCCGAAGGGTTACGAACATAAATGTAAGTATAACTCTAATACTCCCCCTCACGTTGGAGCATATTTGTCGATCATGCCCAACTTTGATACTAAGTACATGAGGCGCTTCCTTGGAAGTGCCTTTGTGAGGATGTCTTCAAGTTGAAGTTCAGTGGAGATGTGTGGAGTGCTGATTCGTCCTCCTCGTACTGCATCATGAATAAAATGGTAATCAACTTCAATGTGTTTTGTCCGCTCATGGAAAACTGGATTGGTTGCGATGTACGTGGTACGTGGCAGACTTTTTGTTGCATTATAAGGGTACAAGAGTGGCGACTGACATGGAAGTTTTGTTAGGAAAGAGACTAGCCATGTGATCTCACATGTGACCTGAGCCATTACCCTGTATTTTGCTTCCACACTGGATCTGGAGACCACTGTCTGCTTATTGCTTTGGAGTCAAATTCCTAAGTAGTACATGGGATTTACTTAAATACCCAGGTTATACAAAATATTTTTTTTACTCAGAAACTACAAAGGTGTCGCATGTTCAACATGCGACACATAAAAAGTTTTTTTTACTTAGAAACTATAGGAGTGTCGCATCTTTAATATGCGATATGTGTAGCGCATATTTAATATGCGTTATCTGGGTTAAATAAAAGTCGCGCACGACATTCGGCCTCCCCCACACGAACTCCGAACTCCCCTCTCAAGCTGCTGCCGCCCGCGACCCCCCCCCCCCTGTGGCGCCCGCCGTCCTCGGCCTCCCCCACTCTGAGAAACATCATTTTTGATCACTCCTAGGTGCGCGAAGAACTCCTTTTCCGTATCTTATTGGTCGGTACCGTCCTAGCCTCCATTGCCTCCCACTAGGGCTTAGCCGATCTTCCATACATTGGATTTGGTAAAATTTTTTTCTTGAGATTGTTGATTGCATAATATGTATATGATTCTTCGTTTCATGAATGTTTTTTTTTACTTGTATGTCGTGTCATGTATTAGGTCGGAATGGAGGCGTTGTATTGTATGTTTCATTTGAAGGGTAAACTTATTGGCGGTTCGACGACCAACGTACGGGGGTTTGGATTAATGCCTAATACGACGTTCGACGATATTTTGAACTTGGTTTACCGAAAGTTCAACCTGGATGCCAATAGTCAGAAAATCAGATTGTTACATCGCATGCCTCGAGGCCCAGGGGAAGAACCGTCATTTTCCTCTATCGTCGATGATGATGATGTGCAGACAGTTTTTTTGTATGCTCGGACAATTGGGAAATCAATGCCTACTGACATAATTGTTGAAGATGTCTGTGAGAGCGAAGTCCCCAATGTTGTCCCGAGTACACAACCAACGGTTGTCCATAACACACCACCAACAATCTTCCCTAGCATACAACCAGCAATTATCCCTAACATGGAACCCTCTTTCGACAATGATGTGCCCATAACACAACCATGTACGGATCAGGAATGGCAAATGAGTGACTCGTTGATGCGAGAGGTTAATCACGCTTTGGATGATTTCATCCCTTGGGGATCAGATGATGAGCTGGAAGAAGGTAGTGATTGGAATGTCGACGAGGAGATCCCAACTGATGAACAAAGCACGCAGCCTATCGTTCCCCGTATACCTTTTTTTGGGATTAGAGGATCAAATACTTGATCAAACTATGAAGACGACATTCGAAAGAAGTCTCGACTTGATGGTGTCGTCGACGAAATACGCAAGGGTAGAACCTTCAAAAGTAGGGAAGATATGATTTATGCTGTAAAGAAGTATCACATTCTGGCACACTATGACTTCATTGTCAAGGAATCCACCATCTTGATATGGTCGGCTTTTTGCACACAGGGATCGAATGGCTGTGTTTGGTATTTACACGGACACTTTAGAAAATTTGATAGACTGTGGGTGATCTCCAAGGTTGTTGGGGCACACACTTGTATAAACCCAACAGTTAATCAGGATCACCCTTAGTTGGACTACAAATTCATGTCCAGCTCGTTGCTAACTCTTGTTAGGGATGGCCCTAATGTCTGTGCTTCGAGTTGTAGAGCTCACATCCACGAGATGTACAACTACTGGGTTACAAAGAAAATGGCTTGGGATGCTCGGAGGAAGGCAATCTGAATTGTATTTGGTGAATGGAAGAAGTCATACGCTGAAATGCCTTATCTATTGCATGCAATGAATGCTGCTATTCCTGGGACTGAAATTGATATTGAATACAACGACCATCCTAATCCTTGGAAACCGCATTGCCGTAGATTTGAACGATGCTTTGGGCATTTGGGCCTTAAAAATTTAGGCATTCAAATATTATCGCCCTGTGATTAGTATTGATGTGACCCATTTGTACAGGAAGTACAAACAAAAATTGCTCATTGCTTGCGGGATTGACGGAGATAAACATATTGTTCCCCTTGCATTTGGAATTGTTGACGAGGAATCTGGTCCTTCATGGAAGTGGTTTCTATCGTTGGTACGTATCAGGGTAATTGACATGCGAGCTGGGCCAATATGTATCATTTCTGACCGACATTCTGGAATAAAATCCGCTATGAAAGATGCTGACGTCGACTTATTAGAACCCTTTGCATATTGGCGATTTTGTACAAGGCACGTCGCGAGCGCCGAGCAACTTCAATAGCGTTTTCAAAAACGGCTCCATGAAAGCCCTGGTTCAAGCAGCAGCATTACAAACGACTATTAGAAAGTTCGCGTACTTCATGCGGAAGTTGCAAGAGTGGGATCGTCGCGACGGCCGCCTACGAGCAATGGTATAGGACAATTACTAAAAGATTTGTTGGACGACTAGGTGCAACTCTGGCAAGCAACGTAAGTGCTCGGACAAACTTTGTTGTAAATTACTTCCATAAGTTTCCATGAAATTTACCTCTGTTATTTTTTTTTGGATGCAGCTTGCCAAGTGGAGCCGGATACATGATATTGGACACGAGGAATGCCGCAAGATTGTGACACAAGCAAAGGCAGAAGTGTATCAGTGGTTGTCGTTTCAATTTGCAGATGCCGTCACAATACATGACGACCTTGCTGATGTGGCTCAGGCGGAGGCCAGGCGAGGAAGAGCAAGAGGAAGAGGAAGAGGTCGGGGAAGGGCACGTGAACCAATAGCGGAACCCATGAACCATGAAGCAGCCGCAACAGTAGATGAGGATCTTGCGCCAACAGACTTCGTCACATCGGTTACTGAGCGACCACGTCACGACAGGCCAACGCCGCAGGCACCGTTGAGGCAAGGATTGGACACCAGAGAAATACAACCCACTTACTTCACGCTCACGCCGCCACCGATGCCAACCTTCGACGAAGACGTTGCTGGGCCCTCGCAAATCAACATGATAGACGAGGCGAACCGTTTGTTACCCTTCCATCCACGTGATTCAACGATAACATGTCAGCGTAGGCGAAAGCGTTGAGTTGTAAACCTTGTAGTTGTTAATGTGATACAAAAATGAAAGTGTATATCCGTGGACAATTCAATATATGTAAATTATGTGACTGTCTTTTTGCATCAATATAAATCTTTTGTGAGTTTCTGTACATACAAAACCCACATTTCTGATTGTGGAGACATTTTTAAATGTGTGCTCATTGACATGAAAGAAGCACATAACTTGAGTAGGAAGAGCCACATAAATTGACAGCTACGGTCTCAGTCTGGGAGAAGAGAAGGTTCATCTTTGCTCTTGTTTGGTCTCTTGTCCTAAGAAGACTAACGGCCTAAAGATGAGCTTCTATCTCCAGACCTGGCCTGTAAATTTTCAGGAATTATCTCATATATCGCATGTTGAACATGCGACATATGTAAAACTCCCTGATTCGTTTCAGGGAGAACCTCATATGGCGCATGTTGAACATGCGCTATATGAGAAACTCCCTGGAATTGTTCCAGGAACTTTCTCATATAGCGCATGTTGAACGTGCGCTATGTGAGAAATGTCCTGGAACTATCGGGGAACATATCCAGGGAGATCTACACATATCGCATATTGAAGATGCGACACTCCTATAGTTTAAGTAAAGAAAAAACTTTTCATGTGTCACATGTTGAACATGCGACACCTTTGTAGTTTCTGAGTAAAAAAACATTTTGTAGAACCTGGGTATTTAAGTAAATCCCAGGTACTACTTAGGAATTTGACTCTATTGCTTTGCCAAGTGATAAGGTTATCCCCAACAAACATGACGTATCTGGTAGTGGATTTACGGTCCTCAGGAGATCTTGACATAGTCAGAATCTGTATAGACGGAGATATTAGTGTGCCCTTTCACCCTCTAAAAGAGTCCACGTCCGGGATATTCCTTCAAATATCGAAAGATCAAAAGAACATCTTGCCGATGACTGTAAAGAGGCTTCTCCATGTGCTGTCTGGCTCTGCTCACAACATATGATATATCTAGCTTTGTAACAGTGAGATAAAGTAATTTTCCCACTAAGCTTCTGTACTGTGTTGTATCCTCAAAAGTTGGATCATTAAATGCTGAATATTTCCTCACTTCTGTAGGGATGCCAGATGGCTTGCATCCAAGTAGTCCTGCCTCAGTCAATATCAAGGCAATACTTTCTCTGTGAAAAATGGAGCCCCTCTGTAGTATGTATTACCTCGATGCCAAGAAAATAACGACGTTGGCCGAGGTCTTTCATGACAAAGACATTCTGGAGGAAGGTCTTGGTCTCCTGTATACCATCTACATCATCTCCTGTGACAATCATATCATCAATATAGACAACAAGAATGATCGTGCCAGTAGACCGTCATTTAACAAAGACAGAGTAATATGTCCTCTGAAAACCAAGTGTGTTGATCTCCGTAGTGAGCCTGTCAAACCATACCCTGGGGCTTGCTTCAGGCCGTAAATGGCCTTGCGTAGTTGACATACATGCTCCCCTTCGACTACATACACCGGTGGTTGCATCATGTAGACATCCTCCTCAAGATCAGCATAAAGAAAGGCATTCTCCACATCAAGTTGATAAATAGGACTAGCCTTGTTGGCAGCAACCGAGAGAATGGTATGTATCGAATCCATTCTGGCAACATGAGAGGTCTCAAAATAATCAACTCCAAAGGTTTGTGTGAAACCTTTGGCAACAAGTCAGGCTTTCAACCTATCAATAGAACCATCAGACGACTTTTTGGTCGTGAAGACCCATTGACAAGCTACAGGGTGAACTCTCGGGGGGCACGACATAAGATCCCATATACCCCGGGAGGTAAGTGCATCCATCTCCTCATCCATGACCTGTCGCCAATCATGATCCTGCATTGCACTGAAATGATCTCTTGGAACAGAAATAACATTCAGAGCATATGCAAATCTCTTGCCACAAGTAGAAGTAAAATGTGACATGGGGTGATACATACATTGCCTTTTTTGTTTGCGTAGAGCTATAGGAAGCTCCTCAGGTACATCCACGGCAACAATGGTGGGAGCACTCGAAGTGGTCATATCATCCTGCATAAAAAGGACATGTAAAGGTACATGCACCGGTGTAGAAGGTATAGAGGTACGCTGACGAGTATAGACGATTGGTGGAGGGAGGTCCAGAGGATTGTCACTCACAGTCTATATGAAATAACTTGTTTGCTCAAAGAAGGTGACATCAACAGACACAATATCGATGTCCAACAGGATCATAGCAAGGATGGCTTTATGGGTACGAGAGTACCCTAGAAAGATCCATTTGACGGTACGAGAGGATAATTTGTCAGCTTCATGAGAGTTATTAACAAAGGCAATACGACCAAAAATTCGCAGAGGTATGGGAAAAAAGACTCAGTAGGGTAAAGTAAAGAAAACGGAGTTACCCTTCTAGAACAAAAGAAGGAACACAGTTGATGAGATAAACTGCAGTAAGGATAATGTCTCTCCAATAATGTTTAGGAACACTCATTTGACTAAAAAGAGATCTAGCAACATTTAGCAAGTGTTGGAGTTTCCTCTCAGTTATACCATTCTATTGTAAGGTATATGGGCATGATGTTTGGTGAACAGTTCCATGGGACTCAAAGAAAGAGGTCAAGTCCTGTTGGGTTAACTCAAGAGCATTGTCAGTAAGAATGATCTTAACAATGCTAGAATAGAAAGTTTTAACATATTTAAAGAAATTTCTGATGATTTAATTAATCTCTGAATGCTCCTTTAATAGATATACCTAAGAAGATCGACTATAATCATAAACGAAAACTATAAAATAGCGATGACCACTTAATGTGCAGATCAGACAAGGTCCCCAAACATCACAATGAATAAGACGAAAAGCAGCAGTACTACGAGACTCTGTACGAGCAAGAAACAAAGCTCGATTGTGTTTCTCGAACTCACATGCCTCGCACTGAAAGCTTCAGAGCAGAGAGTTCATGAAGCATCATGGATATGGCCTTGGCAGAGTTATGCCCAAGGTGCAGATGCCATAGGAGCGGATCTTCGGAGATGGATGCAGCACCAACAAAATTGGAATCCGAGGGTATGCCAATATAATATAGGTCGTTCTTCTCATGGCCCCACCAAAAATCTACCTCGTCCGAATGTCTTGAAAATAACAAGACTCATCAAATATCACACATCAATGAAGCTCAACACAAAGCTTGTGAACTGACAGCAAGCTAAGAGGAAAATCAGGAGCACAACAAACCCCAGAAAGTCGGAGCTTGGAAGAGAATTCCATAGTTCCGACAGTAGTAATAGATGATTAAGTCCCACTAGCAACTCGAATTGACTTCACAGAGGTAGATGGTACGGAAGAGGTGAGCAGACAACCTTCTCCAGTGAGATGAATAGAGGCACCGGAATCAATAATTCAAGCTGGAGCCGGAGTGACAACAGAGTTGGGTATTGTACCTGAAGGAGTAGCCAGAGCATCAATGGTAGTGTTACTAGTGGTAGTAGGCCTTGGAGTCTGAAGGATCTGCATCGGGCGAGAGTAATCTGCGTCATCAAGATGAATAGTCTTGCCACTGGAGGTTGTTGTAGGCGATGCCTCTTCCACATCATTGGCATCCTCATATGCATTATTAGCGTGATAAGAAGGTATGCCAAACTTTTGCCAGCATCATTCAGTCGGGTGGTTCCACCTACCACAAGGAGTGTAAATGGAAGTAGAGTCTTGCCCACGACCACGACCAAAGTCACGGCCTCGTCCAGATTCCCATCCACGACCACGACTTGGATCACGACAACGTCCTCCTCGTAAGCCGTATCTGCCTCCTCGTCCAGATGAGGCGATGTGTGCAAAGTTCTTTGTTGAAGGTAAGACGAGAGGCCGAGCAGTCGATGTCTCAAGTTCCTCAAGTCGGCCAAAGATGTCCTTTATTGTTGGCAGCATATCTGATATTTGCTACATGGTATCTAGAATGCAGGCCATCAAGAAAATGATATACCTTCCAGTTAGAATGTTCTTGTATCTGTTTGGTGCAACACAAGAGCTGGAATATTGCAAGCTCCTCATACAGGCTGGAGAGATGCCTGTAGTACTCGATGAGGGTGGAATCACCTTTAGATGCCGATCGGATTCACCTATAAATGTCTGCAAGTGACTTCGTCTTCTTCTGGGAGTATGTTTGCTCGAGATCCTCCCACATTTTCTTGGTTGTATTTTTGTAAAGAAGATTTAAGGCAATGTGAGCCTCAACACTATTGGTCATCCAGTTGATAACCAAGTAGTTGTCTGTCTGCCAGTTGTCGTACTCTTTGTCCTTTTCATCTATAGGATCTTTACTCAGAATGTAGAGTTTCCTCTGACCACCAATGAACACCATAAAAGATCGAGACCATAGCACCTGTGCCCTTGAGTTTGATAGTAGTGCCTTGTGCCATAATATTCGTGGCCAAAGACTTTGTCTCGGTAGAAGAAGGCGCCATGGTGTTCTTAAAACAGAAAGAAGATCTTGTGTTCAACTAAGGATGCATATAAGGGCTAGAAAATGCCCTAGAACTACGTTTTCCCTTGAAGAAGGGCTGAAAAACCTCAATGTATAGCAGATTTGGATTCCTGACAGCAGTCCAGGATGAGTTTTGAATCTCCAAAGAGACCTACGATATCCGTGGAAGGTAGCTGTGGGGATGACGAACTTTATAGGAGGTCTTGGAAGCGCCGGGCAGCACTAGCAGGAGGGTTGTGGCCCCTCTAGCGACACTAGCAGGTCTCCGTGGGTGGTTCCAGCAACACCGGTAGGTGCTGGAGATGCTCCGTTGGAGTTGAGCTGCTGCACTGGAGGAGATTGGAGGGCCTTGCACGGGGCCCTTATCTGGGGAAGAGGGCCCACACAAGCTTTTACGAGATTTGAAGGTGGCGGTGGGGATTATAGGTCAGAACCCCGGTCTAGGACCGTTGCTCTGATACCATGTGGAGAAGAGAGACGAATGAGATGTCTATTCCAAAAGGCTAGGGTCTCTTATATAGAGGGAAAACCCTAGAGAGTACAAAAGGAAAAATACATAAATACCCCCATGGGGTTACGAAACCTGAAGGGTTAAAGCTTACGGAACCCAAAGGGTTAAGGGTTAAACATAAATGGAAGTATAACTCTAACACTAGTTTTGGTTCCCGAGGGCACAAACTTTTTATCTAATTCAATTTTTTTATCTTTTAAGGTTCACAATTTCTTGCTTGGTCAAAATTCCTTCCATGAGGGGAAAATACACAAATGCTTATGTAGGCATTTGTGGAACAGTTTTTTCAGCCTTTGAAGTGTATCATGCGCATTTTCTCTCTATTTTCTTTTACAACATGGCCATTAATGAAGGGGGAAGTAAAGTCCATATCATTTGCATCATTTATGTCTATACAAAAGACAACTTTCTAAAGCTACAGATTTAGAAGAAATCGAAGGCATGCCACTTGTGTTTTCCCGTCTGACCTCTGCGAAGTCACGATAGTGTGTTAAAATTGCAGGAATACCCTACTGCTTTAATTTTTTCAGAATATGATCCTTAAAGCTTTATCTTTTGTTAGATCTTGAAGTGAGTGACAAAGGGGTTTATTAGCGGTGCGCACACATATAACGAGGAGAGAGTAACCTTTTAAAACTGGAACAAAGGCAATCATGCACATGAACCCATAAATGATTTATTTCTGATATATTTGTCAAATACTTTTAAGTGCTAAAAGGGTGTTCAATACATGCATGAACCATAAATTGTAGGCATAAAAATGATATCTAGAAGTGACATGTGCATGTATCTACAGCTGCTTTACACTGTAAACAGACACGATTTACCAAGTCCTAAGATAGAAGTTATTGTTTCGTGAATTGTATATCCTTTCAATATAGCATCTATCGCTTCTATTTATCCTTGAGTTTCTAGGTGCAAGTGATATTCATGTTATGAATTGTATTTGTATATCATTTCAGATGGGTTTCCACTTTGTTGGTAAAGCTGTATATACTGCAATGTGGGTGGCTGCTGTTTCATTGTTCATGGAGTTGCTGGGATTTTCTACCAAAAAATGGCTTACAGCTGGTGGACTTGGAACTGTTTTGTTAACGCTTGCTGGCCGTGAGGTTTTTGTTTATTGACTAATCAAATAGGATATGTTACTTTTAGAATGCATTGAAGTGCTCGTAATAGAAAATAGACACCGACCAATTCTAATGTTTCCCTCTGTTAAATTTGTTACTCTCCAGATTTTCACAAACTTCTTATCTAGTTTAATGATTCATGCCACACGACCTTTTGTGGTAAATGATTGGATTCAGACAAAAATTGAGGGTCATGAAGTTTCTGGTACAGTTGAGGTTAGTTTCAAAATGCTGTTTCTGAAGTATGTATTTTCACCGTTAATGTCTTATGCTTCATGTACGCGATTTCTTATTTCAGCATGTTGGTTGGTGGTCGCCAACAATTATAAGAGGCGAGGATCAAGAATCTGTCCACATTCCTAACCACAAGTTTACTGTAAATGTTGTGAGGAATCTTAGCCAAAAGACTCATTGGCGTATCAAAACCCATTTAGCAATTAGTCATTTGGATGCAAATAAAATTAATGTAAGGATATTGTTGACTGAAATAAATATTCATCCATGTTTTTTTACTCTCCGGCATTGAGTCTTAGCGGCTTCCTTCCTATTGTGGTTGTAGAATGTTGTAGCAGACATGCGCAAAGTGTTGGCGAAAAATCCTCAAATTGAACAGCAACGGATTCACAGGAGAATCTTTTTGGAATACATAGATACAGAGAATCAGGCTTTTATGGTATATCTTTTCTCATTTCTCCGAGCTTCATTTCAGTGTGTTCATATGGATATTCTAACTTGCTAGATATTTGAATAAAAAAAATCTTTCTAGATATTGGTTGCACTGGCCAATCCCTGTTAAGGTCAGTGGCTTGCCATTCCTTTTTTCTTCTCTATGTTTCCGAAATGTCTATCGAGGAAAGTAGTGGAAGCCTTCTCCGACTATAAGTAGGGTCAGCACCATCTCCCACTATAAGTAGGGTTGGCTACATGGATTCTTGCTCAAATCCATGTTGAAAAGATTCGACTACACTGGTTGTCGACTACCTAACACAACCTTCACAAGGGAGGATTTGAACCCTGGTCTTTGGGTGGTTGGCACACTGCACTATCACCAGACCATTTAAGTGGGCATACTACCCTATCGAGGATAGTAATAATCAAGAAAATATACTAAGAAGATAATGAAGTATAAATGTAGTATGTCACTTTGTCACAACCCTTCAAGGCCCTTAAAACCACACAATTCAAGGGGCCATTGTGTTCCCATATATTCGGCAAACATGTTGAAAATACAACTTATAAAGTTTCAAGGATATTTTATTTGCCAGAACACTCAATTCTCCAAAACCCAGTGAGACCACAGTTCCTTTGATCTGTGTAGGACGTTCTTTGGGTATCACAGAGCACCCGTCAACACAATTGACTTCTCACACAAAGTTCAAATGATTGCATTGGCTCTCTGTTTATTGAATATCCATCTATATATGCTGTCACTAGGAGTTGATTTTTCCAGTATGAAACTCCTTCAAAATACATAAAACAACATGAAATCTAGCCAGGTAAGTGAACTTCCAGTCCAAACACTTTAAGCAGACGTATAAAACAGTCCAAACACTTTAAGCAGACGTATAAAAAATGGATTTCCTCGTTTACAGAGCTTGCTTGGGGATAGTTAACATATTCCTTAGGATTCATTTGGATTTGTTATCAGCTTTTTTGGCCTCAACCTTTAGAGGAATATAATCTTGAACGGGATCTTTGTCCAAACCAATATACTATCACATGATAGCAACTGGTCCAACATTGGTCTAGGCTGCCCTCGAAGCAAGGTAGGTTGTGGGCACCTTGAAACTGCTTTCCCCCTGAATCTAACAATAAGTGGATGATGATCTAAAGTGAGGCTACTTTAGGCCCATTTGTAATGGCTCGTCAAGCCTCTGTTCAGGCATATGTGACTAAAAAGTTGTCATCCACATTTGTGGAGAGAAACAGAAAGAAAGAGAATACATAAATGCAATAAAAGATAACTAATATCTCAACACTCCCCCTCAAGTTGGATCGTAGATATCAATCATGCTCAGCTTGGAACATCTCTGGAATGACCCTCTGGCTAGGACCTTGGTGAATACGTCTGTTGTCTGATCTGCTAAGCTGACAAGAGAGGTGGAGATGAAAACCTTCTGAATCATGTCTCGAGTGTTGTGACAATCTACCTCGATATGCTTGGTCCTCTCATGGAAGGTCGGGTTGTTGACAATGAAAAGAGCAGCCTGGTTGTCACATTGGAGGTGCATGAGATGAGGCACATCAATTGCTAGGTCAGTAAGAACGGATTTGACCCACATCATCTCTGTACTCCCCTGTGCCATGGCTCGGTACTTTGATTCTGCACTAGATCTGGCGATCGCAGTCTGCTTCTTGCTCTTCCATGAAGGAACTCCCTACAAACACTGCAAAGCCAGTGGTAGACTTCATGCCATTGGGCATCCTACATAATCTGCATATGTGCAAGCTGTAATTGCAAGCGATGTGTCTCTGCTAAATAAAAGCCCAGTGCCATGTGAGGTCTTCAGATACCTCAGAATTATATGGACTGCATCCATATGTCCCTGTCTAGACCGTTCCATGAACTGACTCACACTTCTCATTGCAAAGGATATGTCTAACATGGTGATAGTCACATATAGGAACTTCCCAACGAGCTCCATGTGCCTCCTCTTGTCTACCTCCTTCATGTCACCATCATATAGCTTCATGCTCGGGGTCAGTGGGAGCAGTTGCAGACTTGCAATCAACCATGCCTGTCTCAGAGAGAAGATATGTAATGTGCTTCCTCTTGGTCATCATAAGACCTCGCTGGTTGAAGAGACAGAGGGAACAATGAGTGAGAGAGGGAGGGAGAGAGGGAGGGAGAGGAAGCGAGAAAGGAAGTAGGAGTCGTGCGATCGGAAAGGGGAAAGCTGTCATCGATTCTGAGTAGGGGCTACCGTAGAATATAAAAAGGGAGGCGGGGTACACGATGATGTCGAGATGGAGGATCTTGCGGGAGAAGGGCCTTGGAGCGCACCAAAAGAGAAGAAACAGAGTTGGAAGCTCTCGAGCGGCTGAGGAAAGTGGTGTTTCAAGTACGAGTCGCTAGAGCACCTATCAATACATGTGCAACGTCTGAGCCGTTGTGCTTTTGGTGTAGGCTCCCAGGACATCATCGTAGGGACTGCTCGATTGGGGGAACTTGGTCCAAGAGGGCCCCTGCTCGTTAAAGCTTCTCTAATATAAAGGATCTCACCAAAGGACTATTATCTGATGCAGATTGGTGCTCTCTTCTGGCGACAGAGGAACTGGAAGGCCTCGTGGCCGGGGAGGGTGACAAAGAGGCCTTGAGGAGAACCAGAGATAAGATTTGTGCGACAAATGAAGTAGGTTCATCCGTCGATGCGATTTGGTTGAACAGAGGTGCTTTATGCCTCTAGGGTCTATCATCAGACGACATTAAGAAGGTTATCTTTGACGCTTTGGAGATCAACCTAACATCGAAATCAAGGGGCGGCGTGAAGTGGCGACAATTGCGGTTCTTGGACGGTGGAGGGGGAAGTGGGGAACCTGTCTGGAAGGTCTCGATTGGGGGGGTCCTCTGAGATGCAAGAGGTTGGAAATCTTGAGGGATGCTCTGATGCAGGTCAAAGATTTTGTGGAGTTTTGCACCTTTGGCTTGCGGCCATGTGAATGGTTAGAGGTAGCGGTGGCGATGCGAGGAGTAAAGCCATCATGCCCTTTACGCACGGTGCTGCAGATCGTTCGAAGGTCGATACCTCTTTGGCTTATGGTCTTGGACGATGGTGGTGTGCCGACAACAACCCTGGTGGTCGTGGAGAAGATAAAATGCCGAAATCTTAGCTGAGAATGCGAAATGATCGGGTTTCGGGGGATTCAAAGCGAGTCGTGGAGCTTGAGAAACCCTAACCCTAAGAAGGATGCTTCGTCTCATGATTCAGCTGGCGACACATTTGAGGGTTCAGATTCACCTGTGAACCCGTTAACAAACCCGATTATGTTCTCGTGTTCGGGTCTCGTTACCCTAACTCCAATTAAACAGATATCAGGCTCTCTAATTCCCACTGTTGCGGTAAATTTTTCGGGCAATCTTCAACCCGAGTGTAGTTACTGAAGCAGGGTTGCCTCTTATCCTTTCTTCCTCGAAGACGACACGACCAGGACAGACCCGATTCCTCCAACCTGCATCAGCTCATTGTGTGCGTGTGTTTGTGGGGGGGGGGTCAATGTCTCCTGTTGGAGGTCCTGCGACAAAGTTGGCAAAGCTGCATGGATCCCAGACAATGACGGTGGCACCTGAGGTGCAAGCGGGCGGAGATAGAGTTCCAAAAGTCATCCACAAAGATGATGGGGGCAACATCTTGGATTTTGAACCAGGGAAGGGGTTGCTTACCGAGAAGCAAGCTATGTTCCCTCATCGCAAAACAACTATGAGGGGCACTGTGGAACGCGACAACCAAAAGCAATGGACAATACATGAGTCTGATGGCCAAGCATCATTCTTGCCGAAGAATCTGTTGTTGTTCTTAAGGAAGCATTGCCGAGAAAACCCATTGGACTGGGAGATACGGATGCTCGAGGGCGAGTGTGATGAAGTTGGTCCATTGACTTCCGATACGAGGCCTGGAAACTTGCAGGAGGGGATTTGCGGGACACAAGAAGGGTTAGTAAATGGTGAGGTGCATGTGATGGACGAAGCCTTACGGAAGGAGGAGACTGTCTCAAAACCAGCATAACTCGAAGAGAGAAAGAAGCTGAGAGGATTTTTGAACAGATGTTTGTAGCGTGAGTGGGGGGTTACAATGGTGGGAACTCCCCACTCGATTACCTAATGAAGCTCCTATCTTGGAGTGTGAGGGGCCTTGGCCAAACCTAGAAGCGGTTGGCAATAGGCTCCATGTTGGCTGCGTGGAAGATTGACGTGGTTTGTATGCAGGAGGCTAAGGTCGATTCGTGGGATTATTGTGAGATGGGGATCCACCTCGGGTCCTCATCTGACTGATGAATCTGTAATTCATCACTTTAAAAGCTGAAAATAGAGCTATGTTCCCAATTAATTAAATGTATTTAACGATTATATTGCATTATTAGCATTCTTGCATGTGTAAATAATATACATATTCTATCATTTAGAATTGTATTAAGAAGACGTCTGAAATTCTGTGTAAATAATCACCTGTATATTTAACAAATAAACCAAACACTAGTTTTGAGACTAAAAGCCACAATGTAAATATCTCTCACATACAGTCTCTTATGAACCTCAACTCACTTTTGAATTAATGTATATTCAATTATCTACAAAACAAGACCAAATTCAAAAGAATCGGAGTTCATATTTAAAACTTGGGTTTTGGGTACTCATTGTTTATTCTATATATTGACCAGTTTGACCTTATTATTTTATATACAAAATTAACTCTGTTTTGTTTATACTTCATTTATTTTCTTTGATTTATGTTTTAATAAACTTTGTAAAAATCCAAATAAAAAATAACATAAAAATTAAAGAAAATGAATAAGTTTGAGTCTGCATATAGTGTTTATATAGTGTCTGTACTTAAATCACTTTATTTTATTTCTTTATTTTATTAATCATTAAAAATAAAAAAATAGATTAAGTTGTAAATATTTCTGTAGAGATATAATTTATGTTATTTGTACTGTTTCATATTTTCTATATTCTTATGGACTTAAGAGAGCCTAGGGCGTATGGAATAATCAACTCTCTTATTTTTCCTAACATGGTATCAGAGCGACGAACCTAGACCGGAGTTCTTGAACCAATCCCTAACCCTAGCCCCCACCTCCAAGCCCTCCACGCGCCGCCCCTCGGCCCCGCGCCCCGCGTCGCCCCTCGGCCCTCGGCCTTGTGCCGCCCCTCGACACCGTGCGCCGTGCCTCCGCGCGCCACACGCCTCGCACTGTGCCTCCGCGTGCCGTGCCTCGTGCGCCTCGCCACTCCTTGCCTCCGCTCGCGTGACTCGCATGCCTCGCCACTCCGTGTGTCGTGACTCGCGCGCCATGCTGTGCCGTGCTTCCGTGTACGTCGCCTCCGCCCAGCACTTCGCTTCTCTTTCCCTTTTGGGCCTCTTAGGTCTCGCGTGCGGTTCCGTGTCCTAGGGTCCGGCCAACCCGAGGGTATCGTCATCATCTAGGAGATTTTAGCCCGCGTCTCCACGTTAATGGGTTTGGCTGCTTGAGTCTACACATGCAACCGAACCCGTGAATGTCAGTGTAGACAATCATATCGTCATTCTACAACCTTAGTCTTCTATTATCATCATGTCAGAAAGCAAGGCAGATATTCCATCTACAGGCGCCTTCAGAGGTCCTGCGCCTATTGTGAAGACGGACGGGTCAAATTACGAACTGTGGGCACTGCAGTTCATGAGTATGATGAAGTCGACCGGTAAGAAGCACATTCTTACTGAGGAAGAGCCTGCTGAGAAGGCTGGGGTCAACGCCTCATGGGAGGCAGATGATGCACACGCCAAGGTTTGGCTATCAGGAACGTTAGCAATTGAGATTGCAAATGATATTCTCCATCAGCCCACTGCAAAAGCAATGTGGGATATTCTGGCTGCTACCTATTCACAGGCAAAGAATGAGACGAAGATTCAACAACTCCAGCATGACATCTTTACAATCAAGCAGAATGGACGACCTCTACACTCATTATATACGTCTTTACGTGGGATGTTTGAGAAGCTCTACAGCTTCATGCCTCTCACAACCACTCCTGAGAAACAGAAGACCTATCAGAATGCCATTATGGTTGGTGTATTCCTGGCAGCCCTTGATCCCGTATACGAGGCATCACGTTCCCATATCTTGGTTGATTCCACAATATTTCCGATGGAGGAAGACTTTCACAGACTGAGTCGTATTACTATTCCTTCATCTACTGCCAATCAGATCGCCTCAGCTATGGCAGCATCTCGAGGTTGTGGGGGTCATCATCAGTTTCGTGGTCGTGGACCTCGAGACAGAGGGAGTCGTGTTCGGCCATCATGCACTTTCTACCATCGTTCTGGACATACCGAGGATACATGCTATTCCAAACATGGATTTCGTGCTTCTGGACGAGTAGCTGAACAGATCAAACCTCCATCTGTTTCTTCTTTGGATCAACGATTTGATGATCTTGTAGCTCGTCTGAGGGGTATTATACCTCCATCCGGTCCTGTTACATCAACGCCTGCCTCTGAGAATGATTCTGACGTTGCTGCTTCTGCATCCACCAGTACCTTAGGTAGTACTTATGCATTCACTAGCAGTAGTGGATCTGATACTTTAGAGTGGATTATGGACTCTGGTGCCACACATCATCTGTGTGGTGACCAAGGTCTACTTACAGCCTACCGACAGGTTCCCCCAGGCCGCACTGTGGTTATTACTAATGGGACACACTCCCCGATTACTGGTCAGGGGGAGATTAGCCTGACACCATCTATGCATCTCAAGAATGTGCTGCACGCACCTGATTTTTCTATGAATTTGTTATCCATTAGCCAAATTACAAAGGATTTACATTGTCAAGCAATTTTTGATCCATCTTTTCTCATTTTTCAGGACATCCTTACGGACAACGTGATTAGACGTGGCTATGAGCAGGGTGGCCTATATCGCATCAGTCGGACTCCATATGCCGGAATCTCCTCTCTTCCTGCTGGACCTGTCTCTCCATTCATGTGGCACTTGCGCTTTGGGTATGTACCGCTTTAGAAATTGTGTCGTGTTTTACCTCAGGTTTCACCTCACACGTCCATCCAATGTGAGGCTTGTCAGATGGGAAAGCATCATCGGTCTACCTTTCCCAGTCGTCAGAGTCGGAGCAGTAGCTTCAAGTTTGAGTTGTTTCATGTTGATATCTGGGTACCTAGTCGTGTTCCTGATCATCAGGGACACAGGTTTTATATTGTCATTGTGGATGGTTTTTCTCGTGTATCTTGGGTCTTTTTATTAAAGAATAAATTCTGAAGCTGGGAATATTATCATAAATTTCTTAAATGAAGTTCATAATGTCTTTTCTGCGTCTGTAAAAATTGTGAGAAGTGATAATGCATGGAATTTTGTACTCATACTCTCAAATTATTTTTCAACACAAGGGATTATCCATCAAACATCCTATACCTATACTTCCCAACAAAATGGAGTTGCAGAAAGGAAACATCGTCATTTGCTTGATGTCACCAGAACGCTTCTCATACATAGTCATGCTCCTCATTCTTTCTGGGGCGATGCTGTCCTAACGACATGTTATCTCATTAATCGCATGCCGTCGTCTGTCTTAGGTGAGAAGATTCCTTTCTCCTTGGTTTTTCCTGAAAAGGAATTGTTCTCACTTACCCCACGTGTGTTTGGCTCGGTTGCCTTTGTCCACCAGTTGTCTCCAGGTATTGACAAGCTCTCTCCTAGAGCTGTCAAGTGTGTTTTCGTCGGGTACTCCAGGACACAAAAAGTGAACAAGTGTTATGATCCGTTGCGCAGGAAATACTTTGTTAGTGCTGATCTCACCTTTTTTGAGTCTGTTATGTACTTCTCTCCTACATGTGATCGGTTGGTATCCTCAGACACTGATGAAGCCATATACATGCCACCGCCACCGCCACTGATACCAGTACCTACATCACCTGCACCTCCTGTTACAGTTCCTGTTCCCCCACTGCCACTCCACTATACCCGTCGGCTTGCTTCTGCTCATGGTCACCGCTCATCATCTAGCTCGCCTGAGGTATGTTCTGAAAATATAATCTCTAATGATGGATCTAATGATTTACCTGAGCAGGCTGTGTTATAGAGGACAGATGAGGATGCAAGTGATTTGGATCTACCTATTGCGCTTCAGAAACAGAAGCGCAGCTGCGTGTCATATCCTATAGCATCCACGGTTTCTTTTGATCGGTTATCTAGTGAATTCAGGAGCTTTGCTATTGCACTATCTGCTGTGGATATTCCACGGAATTACCAAGATGCATTGAAGGATAGTAGATGGCGTTTAGCTATTGAAGAAGAGATGGCTGCTCTTCAGTCAAGAGGTACCTGGAGCCTTGTCCCTGCACCTACCGGTGTGTCTACAGTGAGCTGTAAGCGGGTCTTCACTGTTAAGCAGAATGCAGATGGTAGCATTGACAGATATAAGGCACGCCTGGTTGCCCGTGGGTTTACACAGACATATGGGGTGGATTATCTTAATACATTCTCGTCGGTTGCTCCCCATTCCACCTTACGGATCCTTCTTTCTATTGCGCTTACTCATGATGGCCATTATTTCAATTAGATGTTAAGAACGCATTTTTATATGGTGACTTGCAGGAGGAAGTCTACATGTAACAGCCACCTGGTTTTGCTGTTGAGGGGGAGTATTCTATGGTGTGTAGACTTCATAAGGCCATCTATGGCCTTAAGCAGAGCCCTAGAGCTTGGTTCCAGAAGCTCTCAGATTTGTTTGAAAAACAGGGGTACAAACGTTCCATTGCAGATCATTCCCTGTTTATACAGAAAACATCCAGAGGTATTATTGCTATTATGGTGTATGTAGATGATATCCTGATTACAGGTGATGATGGACAAGGAATTAAGAGGGCGAAAGAAATGCCGAGGCCTTAAATTTGTCACCAAGGATCTTGGAGTCCTTAGATATTTTCTGGGACTGGAGTTCGCCAGAAATCCACATGGACTTGTAATAACTCAGAGGAATTATGTCACTGACCTGCTGAGTGAAACAGGAATGCTTGGATGCCGACCGACCACTACACCTATGGATCCGAGCATGAAATTATATGATGATGACACTGATGAGGTGGATAGGAGAAGATACAGAGAACCGGTGGGAAAACTCCTTTATGTTACCATTACCGGACCCGATATTTCTTTTCAGTTAGTCGGGTGAGCCAATTCATGGAGCAACCACGTCAGGTACATATGGATGCTATACATATGATACTCAGGTATCTTAAATCATCTCCAGGTGCAGGTCTATTGTTCAAGAAAGACAAGGAGATTGCTATCTCAGACGGTGCAGATGCAGACTACGCAGGATGTCTCAAGGATAGGAAGTCCACCACTGGATTTACTGTATATGTTGGAGATTCTCTTGTCCTATGGAGAAGCAAGAAGCAAACTGTTGTAGCCAGATCCAGTGCTGAGTCTGAATATAGGGCTATGGCCCAGGTTAGTATAGAAATGATGTGGGTGAAAGTTGTTCTTACAGATCTATATATAGAAGTCCCACTTCCTATGGCTCTGGAATGTGACAATCAAGCTGCTATATTTATTGCCAATAATCCAGCATTTTATGAACGAACCAAGCACATTGAGGTTGATTGTCACTATATACGAGATATGATTCAGAAGGGTTTTATTTCTACATTCGGAAGGCCGAAGAGGAAATGCGTGTCCTATCCTCTTGCATCTCACGTATCCTTTCATCGTCTTACTGGTGATTTCCAAAGGTTTGCAGCAGCTGTGTCTTCATTAGACTAGAGATACCACAGACCTATCAGGAGGCCATGAAGATTGAGTGCTGGAAGTTGGCTATGGAGGAAGAGATGCGTGCTTTACAGTCTAGAGGGGCTTGGACCCTGGTTCCTATTCCATCAGGTGCGTCTGTGGTTAGTTGCAAACAAGGCCTTAAATGTCGGTTTCGGTCACCATTTCGGTATCGACCAAAACAGAATTTCGATGGAATTTCAGTGGAATTTCGACCGAAATTTTGGTCATTTCGGTCATTTTTTGTACTAGCACCCCCATATTTCGGTCGTTTCGGTCATTTCGATCGAATTTCGATTTCGACTGGATATCGATATTCGACAGAAATTCGACCGAATTTCGCTGAAATTTGAGGCCATGGTTGCAAATGGGTGTTCACAGTTAAATATCATGCGGATGACCATCTTGATCGGTACAAGGCAAGACTTGTTGCACGCGGCTTTACCCAAACATATGGCGTCGACTACTTGGATACATTTTCACCAGTGGCTCGACACTCAACGCTTCGCATCCTTTTATCCGTAACTGTGGTACATGACTGGCCCATTTTTCAACTTGATGTCAAGAATGCATTTCTGTACGGAGATCTACAGGAGGAAGTCTACATGCAACAACCACCAGGTTTTACTGTTGAGGGGGAGACTCACATGGTGTGTAGACTTCATAAGGCGATTTATGGCCGTAAACAGAGTCCAAGAGCATGGTTCCAAAAGCTCTCTCAGCTGATCGAACGACAGGGGTTCAAGAGATCAAATACGGACCATTCGTTGTTTATTCAGAAGACTCTCAGAGGTACAGTTGTTGTCATGATATATGTTGATGATATTCTGGTTACAGGAGATGATGCTCAGGGAGTCGAGATGACTAAAGCCCTCTTGGGCAGTCACTTTGTTACGAAGGATCTGGGTACCATACGATACTTTCTGGGGATAGAATTTGCGAGAAATGCACAAGGTATGGTGATGACCCAAAGGAAATATGTTACAGACTTGCTTGTTGAAACATGAATGATTGGATGCAGACCATCGAGCACTCATATGGACTCAAGTATGAAACTGTATGATAATGACTCTGAAGAGGTAGACAAAAGAAGATACAGAGAGATGGTGGGTAAGCTTCTGTACATCACCATAACTAGACCTGATATTGCTTTTGTTGTAAGCCGTGTAAGTCAATTTATGGAGCAGCCTAGGCAAGTCCATATGGAATCACTGTACATGATACTGAGATACCTAAAATCTTCTCCAGGCTCAGGTTTGCTATTTAGAAAGAACACAGATTTGTCCATTTCCGCTTGTGCAGATGCAGACTATGCAGGGTGCCCAAAGGATCGTAAGTCTACTTCAGGGTTTGCTATCTTTATAGGAAGCTCTCTGGTTTCTTGGAAAAGCAAGAAACAAACTGTTGTGGCAAGATCTAGTGCTGAATCCGAATATAGGGCCATGACACAAGCAAGTACAGAAATGATGTGGGTTCGAGCAGTCTTGGAAGACTTGAATGTGAATGTCTCTTTACCCATGCAGCTTCAGTGTGACAATCAAGCAGCGTTGTTCATTGCCAATAATCCAGCATTTCATGAAAGAACGAAGCATATCGAGGTAGATTGTCACTACACTAGAGACATGATCCAGAAGGGCTTCATTTCCACTTCACATGTCAATTCAGAGGACCAGACTGCTGATATATTTACCAAGCCATTGCTCAGAGGACCTTTCCAGAGATGTTCTTCCAACCTGAGCATGATAGATATCTATGCTCCATCTTGAGGGGGAGTGTAGAGGTTTACGTTATGTCAAGATGTACCGTTACATATTTCTTATTTTCTCTTTGTCTATCTATGTAATTACCCAAGGGTTATCTCTCTATATAAGAGACCCTAGAGCCATATGGAATGATAACGAAGTATTTTGCTCTAACAGTTAACATTTAATATTATACTTAAGATATCATAAAATTAATATAAAAATATAAAATATAGGGTACCAAACCTTTATAGCCCAAGGCTGCGCCTAAAGATCACCTCAACGCCTCGAGGACTGCCTCAGTGCCTCGAGGCGCACGCCTCACATGGGCTTCTTGAGGTGAGCGCCTCAAGATGCATTTTTTAAAACCATGGTAACACCTATATCCGCATCCTTATCCATCCGTTTGCATCCCTAGTTGGAAATCTCCGTGGTGAGCGTCCCGGAGAGCCAAATCCGTGCATAGGAATTATCTTGCTTCCATGAAGCATTAGCCCCAGTTTTGTCCGTCGGCTCTGACTCAGTCAAAATGCGCTCCTTGTTATGGCACTGCATAAGGGTGTGAAACTGCATGGATCACAACTCGTAGTGGGTCCCATCTATCTTTACGATAGGAGCTGGCCCTTGAAGGCATCGAACGATGAAAAAACGTCACTCTTGTTCTCTGACATGATGGATTAATCGCCGAAAATCCGCACATAAACTGGGGAGTAGACTTATTTGAGCAAGTCCGAACAATCATATGAAGGGATGGTTGTATGTGTAGACCAGGGATCGCCATATCGCGATATATCGTCGATATATCGGCGATATATCGGTATCGACAGGTCACCGATATATCGCCGATATGGACGATATCGGATATCGACAGGAGAAAAAGCCTTGGTGGATACCGGGTTTCGGCGATATGTGTCGATATATCGCCGATATATCGACGATATATCGGTATCGACATTGTATCGAAACGATATCGATACCGATATTTCCTTCCTTGGTGTAGACTCATACTACCATCCTCTCCAATCCTTTTTGTAGTCTGGGACCAGAAAACGTGGTTTATATATCTGAAATCACGTATTCCGGTTAAGATCAGACCCTATAGCCCTGCAAGAACGCCCGAACAACGGAAGATTGGGCGTGCGGTGGCTGATGCGGCCGACGACTGGCTGGTGTGGCCTGCTAGGGCTACATGATCGGTCGGCGGTTGCGAGAGGGGGGTAGGGTTTAGTGAAATATGGGAACCCCGGTCTAGGACCGTTGCTCCGATGCCATGTTGGAGAAAAGAATATAGTTGTACTCATTATTGAGACCCTAGGGCTCTTTTATAAAGGAGAAAAGCCCTGGGTAAATTACACGAGAGGTACATGAAAGAAATAGAAATACGAAATAATATAAAGGCCTATAAATATCTCAACATGACCACTAACTGAGCTTTTAGAGGACTTAGAGTTTATTATCGATCACAAGTGTCTTGACGCCTTTAAATGGTTGAAGGGAATGATCATGGATGCATCGATCCTACAAGCCCCAGAATGGTCGCTTTCTTTTGAGATCATGACAGACACTTCAGATTTTGCTGTTGGGGTTGTGTTAGGACAGAGAAGGGATGGTATCCCGTTCGCCATACACTACGCAAGTAAAGTGCTTGATCCTGCTCAACAGAACTACACGGTTACGGAAAAAGAGATGCTTGTGGTCATGTTCGCCTTGGATAAGTTCAGATCACATCTCATTGCATCCAAGGTGGTTGTGTTCATAGACCATTCCACGCTACGGTACCTCATGAAAAAGGAAACGAAGGTGCATATTCTTAGGTGGATTTTACTTCTCCAGAAATTCGACTTGGGAATTAAAGATAAACCTAGAGTGAAGAATGTAGTAGCTGATCACCTCTCCCATCTTGAAATTCTTGATGCTTCTGATGATACACCTATTCAAGACTCCTTCCCGGACGAGTCAATTTTTGTTGTCGACTCACTCCCATGGTACGCCAATATAGTGAACTATCTTGTCTCCAAGGAAGGTCCCAAAGATTGGTCCAAGAGCAACATAGATCGGCTCAAGCCGGATTCGATACACTACCATTGAGAGGATCCGTTCCTTTTCTTTGAGGGACCGGATTTTATCTGGAGGATGTCTATTCCTCAAGAGGATTAGCATAGTGTCCTTACTCATTGCTATGCCCTGGAGGTAGGACACCACTTCGGGAAGCGGACCTCGTGGAAGGTACTGCATTGTTGCTTATACTATCTGACTTTTTTTCGCGACGCTCTCACCTTTGTGAAGTTGTGCCCATTATGTGATCGAATGGGAGGAACCGTTGGTCCCAAAGACAAGATGCTGATGTAGCTTGCTATCATTTGTTATGTCTTCGATGCTTGGGACATCGACTTCATGGGCCCATTCCCGGGTAGCGACATATTTGAGTGCATCCTTCTCTCAATGGATTATTTATCCAGGTGGGTGGAGGCTATCTTGACCTGAGCCACATATAGTAGGACTGTCTGTAAATTTGTGAGAGAACGTATTATTTCTAGGTTCGGGGTCCCCAAAGTACTGATATCAGAAGGAGGTAGCCATTTTGTAAATAGAGAAGTGAAGAAGCTTGTGAAGGATTACGACATCAAGCACCGTGTCGCTAGTCCTCACCACTTACAAACCAATGGAATGGCAGAGGTGTCGAATAGGAAGGTTAAGGCCATATTGCAAAAGCTCGTCCGCCCAGATAGGAAGGACTGGTCCCAGCTCTTCATCCAAGTCCTTTGAGCTTACATGACGGCTTACAAGACACAATTATGAACCTTCCAATTTAAGATGGCAGTCGGAAAGCCGTGTCATTTGCCCGTAGAATTAGTGCACAAATCATATTAGGCAATTATGAAAGTCAATTGAAACACACACTTAGGTAGAAAAAAAGAGAGATGGATCTGAATCAACTTGTGGAAATCAGAAATCGAGCATATGATAACAATTTGGTGTACAAAGACAAGGTTAAGCGTTGGCATGACAGATTTATTAGACGAAAGACTATCGTTCCTCAAAAAAGGTATGGTTGTTCAATCAAAGCTGAAGATTTTTCAAGGGAAGCTTCCTCAAACGAATGGTTTAGTCGAAGTTTTAAATATGGAGGTCAAGATCTTGCAGAAGGTTGTTCGACCAGACCGAAAGGATTGGTCTCAGCTTTTGGACTCAGTTCTTTCAACCTATAGAACATCCTTCAAGATTCCATTGGGTACATCTCCCTTTCAACTCGTTTATGGCAAGCCATGTCACTTACCGGTAGAAATCAAGCACAGTTCATGGTGGGTAGTGAAAGAGGTGATTTTTTGTCTAGATGATGCAGGAGATCAGAGGCAAACAGAATTAACAACCCTGAAAGAATTACGAGATGAAACTTTCATGAGTATCCTGCACTATAAGAAGTGGATGAAGTGGATGGGCCCGTATTTATTTCGTGTTGTGCATGGCAGTGGATATGTTGAGATCTTAGATCTTACAGATGAAGCACATACATTCCTGGTGAATGGACAACTGCTGAAGCACTTTGTCGAACCGAATGAGCAGTTAGTTCATGTTAAGGAGATTGTATTCATGCGTGGAACAGATTCAGAAGACACGCACCCAGCCATGCATGAATCATTGCATCATTGATCTCAAGCCATCACCTGCATTGCAAAGATTCATGATCACTTTTCCACTGTACATTATCTAGATGTCATCGGACCCCCACTCCTACACTTTCATACTCAGGCTGACCAGAGCCTAAGAATATGGGGGTCGATGCTTGCTGTGTATTCTCCACTTCTACTTCTTCATTTTCTCTTGCCCTTGCCCGCCTCATTTTTTTCAAAGCCCTAAGTATAGGATGCGATCAACTTTTATACTCATATTCTTTGCACCACTCTACGCTTAGTCTGAGTTATGTTTTATTTCTTTCCATGCTCTGAGGACATAGCACGAGCTAAGTATAGGGGGGTGCCTATATATTCTGTATATATATGCTGGGAGAAAATGAGAACATAACATTAGAATAGACCGAGGGCTCTCTTATATAGGAGAAAAACCCTTGGGTTAATTACATGATAAGTACTCAGAAAAAACATAATATATAAAATAGACAAAGAGATATATTTATCTCAACACTCCCCCTCAAGCTGGAGCATATATATCAATCATGCTCAGCTTGGAGCAACACCTCTGAAATGGACCCTTAGTAAGAGGCTTGGTGAAGATGTCAGCCATCTGATCTCCTGTGGAAACATGAGAGGTGGATATGAGACCTTTTTGGATTATGTCTCTAGTATAATGGCAATCCACCTCTACATGCTTTGTCCGTTCATGAAACATAGATAATTGGCAATAAATAGTGCAACTTGATTATCACATAAAAGCTGCATAGGAAGAGGAACCTCAATGGTAAGGTCAGTCAATACTGATCTAACCCACATCATTTCCGCACTTCCTTGTGCCATGGACCTGTATTCAGAATCCGCACTTGATCTAACCAACACTGTTTGCTTCTTACTTTTCCATGCGACAAGTGAGTTCCCGACAAACACAACAAAGCCCGAAGTAGACTTTCTGTCCCTGGGACAACCTGCATAGTCAGCATGAACGCAAGCTATCACCTCAAGAGATGCATCCCTGCTGAATATAAGACCCGAGCCAGGTGAGTTCTTCAAATATCTCAATATCATATCACCTTAAGAGATGCGTCCCTGCTGATTATAAGACCCAAGCCAGATGAGTTCTTCAAATATCTCAATATCATATAGACATCATACATATGCACCTTTCTGGGCTGCTACATGAACTGGCTAACTTTGCTTACTACAAACATTATATCCGACTTGGTGATGGTGGCATATAAAAGCTTCCCAACAAGTTCTCTATATCTCCTGCTATCTACCTCCTCAGTGTCATCATCATATAATCTCATACTTGAATCCATTGGAGTAGTAGCAGGCTTGCATCCTGTCATACCTATCTCAGAAAGAAGATCCATCACAAACTTCCTCTAGGTCATCACCAAACCACGCTGGTTCCTGGCGAACTCCAACTCAAGGAAGTATCGAAGAGTACCAAGGTCCTTAGTCACAAACTGTTGACCTAGGAACTCCTTGGCTGTCTGAATACCTTGGTCATCATACCCTGTAACAATAATGTCATCCGCATAAACAAGAATGGCAACAGTACCTCTCTGTGTCCTCTGAACAAAAAGTGAGTGGTCTGCAGTAGACCGTACAAACCCCTGGTGCTCTATCAGCTCCGATAGCTTCTGGTACCAAGCTCTCGGACTCTGCTTCAGGCCATAAATCGCCTTGTGGAGCCTGCACACCTTATGGGACTCCCCCTCAGTAGCAAACCCTGGTGGCTACTGCATATAAACTTCCTCTTGTAGCAAACCCTGGTGGCTGGTGGCTGCTGCATATAAACTTCCTTCTGAAGATCCCCATAGAGAAAAGCATTCTTCACATCAAGCTAGTACAAAGGTTAGTCCCGTGAAACTGCAACGGTAAGAAGAATGCGTAGTGTCGAATGCCTGGCTACAGGAGAAAAAGTATCCTGGTAAACCACCCCATAGGTTTGGTAGAATCCACGTACCACAAGTCTTGCCCTGTAGCGATCCACACTGCCATCTGCCCTCTGCTTGACTGTAAGATCCATTTGCAGCTGACAAGAGAGGTACCTTGTGGAGCAGAAACAATGCTCCACGTCCCACGTGACCTCAAAGCAACCATCTCCTCTTCCATTGCAAGTCGCCACCTACTGTCCTGTAGCGCCTCCTGATATGTACATGGGATAGTAACAACAGAGAGTCCCACTACAAACTTCCTGTACTCCTCTGAAAGATGATCCAAAGAAACATGTGCAGCAAGAGGATACGTGGCACATTGGCGACGAGGCTTCCTTATGGCAATAGGAACCTCCAGATCATCATTCATGCTGTCTGTTGGAGTCAACTCAGCCTATGTATCATGCTAAACTCCAGTGCCCTCAGTAGAAACAATGCTATCATGACATACCTGAGGCTAGGGATGAGCATTGGGCTGGGCCGGCCCGGCCCAGCCCGAAGCCCAGCCCAAAAAGCCCGGCCCGGCCCAGGCCCAAAGGAATATCGGGCCGGGCTTGGGCCCAATATTTAGGCCCAAAATTTTTTTGGGCCGGGCTTGGGCTTGGCTCGGCCCAACCTGACCCGGCCCAAGGGCCCGACCCGAAGAGGGCCAGAATCCTTTCTCACATCCTACATGTATGAAAATTCCCACCTATTTCATGTGCACTCTCTTCCTGTATCATGTCTTCATACAATGTTTATAAATCAAGAAAGTCAAGCGTGTGACATGAGTTGATGATCAATGTATTTCAATTAAGAATTAATTTTCCTTAATTAGTATTTGGTTTAGATTCTTTTGGTTATTCTTGAATTTGTTAATATTTATTTTTTTCAATCAAAACATTTTCTACTATTGTACATTTATCCAATATGGGTCTTATGCCCATTTCTTAATATGTAGGATCTGGTGCACATGTTATTGTTAACTGGGTAAGTTTGGTTCACTCTTTCAATTTCTATAAATGAGGGACATTCATAGTATCTAGCATTGAGTGCACGTGTAAATTCGGATTTGGTAGAATTGAATTTTAGTTTCACAAGTATTATGGTACATGTTTTAATCAATTTTGGCTTGTGTAACTTGAGTTGAGATTAACTTGAAATAAAAGAGTCGAAGTTAATAATATCTAATTGGGAGATGGGCCGGCCCGGCCCAAGCCCGGCCCAAAGGAATTGGGCTGGGCCTGGGCTTGGGCCGAACAAAAAAATTTTTTGCGGGCCTAAGCCCGGCCCAAGGCCCGAATTTTTTAAGCGGGCTTGGGCCTGGGCCCTTCAAAGCCCGGCCCAGCCCGGCCCATGCTCATCCCTACCTGAGGCGTGATGGATGATGTGGACGGCGCATGAGCAGAGGTGCGAGTAGAAGACCTGCAAGTGTAAACAAGGGGTAAGAATTTTGACTGGGTAGACAGAGGTGGAGGTGGTGGAGGTGGGGAAGGCTGAGGTGCAGCATGGGGTTCACATGGTGAAGGAAACGGAGGTGGAGGAACAACAACATCCTCCCCAGAAGTTGTATTGGATAACCTGTCACCTGTAGGAGAGAAATACATAATCGACTCAAAGAAGGTGACGTCAGCACTTATATAATATCTTCGTCCTACAGGATCAAAACATCTATACCCTTTTTTGGGTACGAGAATAACCAACAAAAACACATTTGACAGCTCTAGGCGAGAGCTTGTCATGACCTTGAGTGAAATTGTGGACAAAGGCCACAGATCCAAAAACTCTGGGTGTGAGAGAGAATAGTTCCTTCTCGGGAAATGCAATCAAGAAGGGAACTTTCTCTCCAAGCATGATGGACGACATGCGATTCACCAAGTAACAAGCAGTGAGAACACGGTCCCCCCAGAAAGAATGAGGGGCATGACTTTGGATCAATAAATTTCGTGTGACTTCAAGAAGACGACGATGTTTGTGTTCAACCACACCGTTCTGTTGAGAAGTGTAATTGCAAGAGGTTTGATGAACAATTCCAAGAGACATGAGAAATTCAGATAAATGTAATGTGAAAAACTCCAACACATTATGCGTACGAATGAATTTCACATTAGCAGAGAATATATTCTTGACTTCAATAAGAAAAGTTTTAATGATAGCACCTGCTTCAGACTTATGTTTTAACAGGAACACCCAAGATAGTCTAGAATAATCATCCACAACGACCATTGAAAAACGATGTCCCTGTTGATCAGGGACACGACTCGGACCCCATATATCAAAATGGAATAACTCAAAGGACTGAAACTGTGACGATTCGGACGACTCGAAAAAGAGGAGCGATGGTGCTTCCCAAGTTGACAGGCTTCGCAATCCAGTGCAGTACGAGGAGATATTTGCGGTAGCACATGACACATCTTCTGTAGTGGAAGGTGGCCAAATCAAAGATGCCACATGAAGGGAGAAACAGATCCTGAAGGTAGAGTAGCAATGCAAGCACATGGTGGGACGACAAGCTTGTACAAACCTCTGCTCACGACCATGACCAATCACCCTGCCAGTTATTATTTCCTGAAACACAAAAGAAGAGGGATCAAAGATGTCACGACAATGTAAATCTTTTGTGAGTTGGCTAATAGATAAAAGATTCATCTGGAAATCTGGAGCATATAAGACATTCTGAAGATGCATAAAGGGGGTTAGAACAATCTCCCCTGACCAATAATGGGCAGACGAAGGCTATTAGCAATAACCACAGACCTGCCAGGTGAGATAGATCGGTATGTATTGAACTGCGTTCGATCTCCATACATGATGTGGCGCTCCAGAATCCAGTCAGTGAAATTTGAACTTCTACAAGTTGTAAATGCAAAGTGAATACCTGACGAGCTAGATGATGCTCTGGCCGTGACTGCAACATTAGTGGCACCAGGAGTCGGAGTCGTAGATGCGGTCATCATATCTCTGAACCTGGATACAATATCATCGAACCGTGGATCAATAGTAGGCATACTAGTATGCTCAGTCTGCTCAGCAACACGTGCAGACGCTAGATAACCATGCTTCTGAAAGCATGTGTCCTCAGAGTGACCCGAACGATGGCAATGGGAGCAAGGACCACGCTGTCGGCCACCTCCTCGACATCGAGGTCCACGACCCTGAAATTGAGACGACCCCTCTCTACTGCGAGTAGTAGCCATAACAGGAGTCGGCTGAACCATAGTAGTGTTTGAGGTAGTGATCCTACTCAAGCGCTTGTAGACCTCTTCCATCGGCGGAATCGTCTATCCACTGAGACGTTGAGTACGAACGGCATCATAGTCTGAGTCAAGAGAGGACATGAAGACTCCTGTAATGGTGGCATTTCGATATGCCTGCTGCTGTTCTGTGCTCGCGGTAATAGGCATGAAGCTGTGAAGTCTCTCAAACATGCCTCTTAGATGAGAGAAGTGTGCATGGAGCGGTCGACCATTCTATTTGGTCGAGAAAATGTCGAACTGCGGATGAAGAATCTTGCTCTCATTTTTTGCTTGCCCGTATGTGTCTGCCAATATATCCTACATATGCTTTGCATTTGGCTAGTTAACAATATCATTGGCAATCTCCATGGTAAGTGTCCCAGAGAGCTAGATACAAGCGTAGGCGTCATCTTGCTTCCATGACGCATTTGCCCCAGTCTTGTCCGCCGTCTCCGAATCAGTCAGAATATGCTCCTTATTGTGGCATTCCATTAGGGTACGAAACTACATGCCCTATAACTCATAGTTGGTCCCATCCATCTTCACGATAGGTGCTGGACCTTTAAAAGCACCGGAGGAGGAGAAAACATCACCCTTGGTTTCTGACATTGTACCAAGAAGCAACGACACGGGACAACTGAGGATTATATCAAGAGATGAAAACCGTATACAGAACCATAATAGGGAGTAGTTGTATCTGTAGACTCATACAACCATCCCTAGATCTTTGTGTGAGGTCTAGAGCCACACTGGAACAGAGAAATCAGAAGATATCACGGTGGGCCCCTTCTTTCGGCGTCGTTGGAATCGTTAAGTCGAGACTGCGGTGGAGCCCTAGGCGCTAGAATGCTCCAGGCATCGTTGTAATTGCTGGGGCGGCACGAGAATTCTCCTGGCGGCGCTAAGATGTCACCGCACTGCGCGAGATGCACCCGCGCGAGAGGGGTGCCTGGCATCACGAAATACGCGACTGGAAACGCTGGAAGTGCGTCTGGAGCCGCTGAAAGTGCGCCTGGTCGACGCTGGTATGTGCGAGGAAGTGTGCCTGGCTGTGGGGAGAGTGCTTGGTGGCACGTGGAGGGCGGCGGGGCCCCTGCGGATAAGGGCTAGGGCTTCACCGGGGGGGGGGTAGGGTTAGGGCTTCGGGTGGGATATATGAACCCCGGTCTAGGACCGTTGCTCCGATACCATGTTGGGAGAAAATGAGAACATAACATTAGAATAGACCGAGGGCTCTCTTATATAGGAGAAAAACACTTGGGTTAATTACATGATAAGTACTCAGAGAAAACATAATATACAAAATAGACAAAGAGATATATTTATCTCAACAATATACTTTACCCATAACTCATACTTTTGCTTACTTTGTGTATATAATATTCAATAAATACAACATGGGTAATCACATGTGAAATTTGTAAAAAATTAAATAGGTAAAGTACATGTAAAATATGTATAATTCTTGTAGAATAAAAAAAGTGTGTTTTGTAAATATTTTGTAATGTGTATATTGTATACATGGTGTAAATTTGTAAAATATGTGTAAATAGTACTCTTGGTATAAATATTGTTGTGTAAAATTAGGTGTATTTTAAAAAATCAAATAAAATGGCTTCATATTCTTTCTTTCATTTGCATTTGTGAAAAAAAAAATAAAAAAATCATCATGCATCTGCATTGCATTCTGCATATCAAGCATAAGCACAAGTGGAAAGTCATCGGGTTCAGAACCGAGTCTGGAGTAAAAACCGAGCGTGGACTTGAGTTGACCTTAGTCCACTTAAATTTCAGAGGAACTTCACTGAGAAGTAGGATTTTAGAGACTTGAGGTCATAGACTTAATTCTTCGAATTTTCTACAAGATAATATGTAGAAGTTGACTCTTAGTCTCTAACCTGATTGCCTCATTCTGAGTAGACTCTTGGATAAGGAACTAATATGTACTCTAGCACCACACACTTAGCTCAACTTAGATGAGGTGTTGGAAGATTGTGCGTCTTTTTCTTTCTGTTTATCTGAAGACCTGAGTAACATGTTGAATGGACTGCTAGTACAATTTTTTAAGACTCCAAAACGTGGACGGAACAAAAGATTCTATATCCATTGGGGCACAAAAAGATCAATGTAGAGCAACCACAATTCATGTAAAAAGAAGCCAATTCCATAAGTACATCATTGACCACAATGGTCCTAGCTTCAGCTAACCTGCAGATCTTGGGTGAGACTTGGCTAAACTAGCCAAGCTTCACAGGAGATGTGTCTATATTGGTCATACTCCAGTTCTTTTCCCCTTCTTTTAGACTTCTTCCCCCTATTCATTATGAACTAGCACGTACCTGAACTTAGAAGGAAATATCTGACTCCCTCTATTTTCACCTTTTGTTCATGACCTCGGTATGGAACCCAATCTCATTTCACTTATGCATTCATTTTAGTTGCTCAGAGACGAGCAAGGTTTAAGTATATGAGGTTGATGAATATGTGATTCATCACTTCAAAAGCTGAAAATAGAGCTCAGTTGCCAAGTAATTAAATTGCATTTAACCATTTATACTACATTATTAGCATTCATGCGTGTGTAAATAATATACATATTTTGTAATTTAGAATTGTATTAATAAGAGGTCAGGAATTTTGTGTAAATAATCAACTATAGATTTGACAAATAAACCAAACCCTAGTTTTGAGACAAAAAGTCGCTAAGTCAAATATCTCTCGTATACAGTCTCCTATGAACCTCTACCCATGCTTCAATTAATGTACATTCAATTATTCTACAAAACAAAGATCAAATTCAAAAGAATCAGAGTTCATATGTGAAACTTGGGTTTCGAGTCCTCAATTATATTGTATATATTGACCAATTTGACCTTATTATTTCATGTACAAAAATAATTCTTTTTAATTTATTTCATTTTCATTTGTTTTCTTTGATTATGTCTTAATAAAGTATGTAAAAATCCAAATAAAAAATAGCATAAAAATAAAAAAATGAATCAGTTTGAGTCCGTATATAGTATATGTACCTAAATCACTTTTATTTTATTTCTTTAATTATTAAAAATTACAAAAAATAGATTAAGTTGTAAATATTTCTTTTCTATTTTATTTGATTTTATTTTGAATTTTCTTATTTGAAAATCATAAAAAATGTACAAAAATAAAATACGGTATTTTATGTACATATAATACCACCAAAAATACACTTTGTACAAATGATTTCTTTTTGTTTTGGTCCCTTCATGAAAGTTGTAGATCTCATCGAGATGAACAACTTTCATGAAGAAAAGTATTTTATTTTGAAATTGATTTGAGTTTATTCTTTAATTTTTATGGGGACGACATGCGACAACTCCTGTAGCCGCCATGTTTACCTCGCTTCTCTCTCCTTACCTTCTTCTTTCTGGGCCAATGGAGCACCCTTCATCTAGCAGCCCTGGTTTTTCAGCCCTGGTTTTTTCTTCCTTTTTATTTTATTTCATTTATCCGTTTTCTTTTTCTTTTAATAAATTCTCTTGCCAGGTGCCCCATCCACGGTCGTTCAATCTCAGGTGATCAAACAGTCATGCATCGTCTTCCTCCTCCCACAAGCCACGACGACGACCCATCCGTCTTCGTTGCACCACTTCCTCTTTCTCCACCATGTTTCTCTCTTGCTCCTCTCGACCAAGCCCTCGCATCCCACATCACCTACCTTCTCCACTGATCTCACTAAACCCCAACACCCACACCTCAAAACTCCTCAGCCTGCCTCTAATCGAACGCATCCACCATTCTTTGAGCTCTAGGGAATCGAGCTCCACTCCTTCCTTGGTGACAATGAAGGAGAGAGTCAATTGTGAGCGATGACGTGAGCCTTCTCGACGAGATCCAAGGGACCTTCGTCCCTTGTCGCAGCTCCTCTACGAGCTGCTTAGCTCGGGTTGTGTTTAGCCCTCAAGCAACGACCCGTGGAGCTCCGAGCTTCCACTTCCCAAGCATTTGATCATCCTTTAGGTATCATATATTCGTATTCCTTCGACTTCTTCTTCCTCTACTTTTTCCCAATTTCACTGATATTCCTTCTTTTTCCCCAATTTTTCTTTCCTCTTCTTTATTCAATCAAACCCCCGGACCATTGCTTTTTCGATCAAATATCTAATCGAACTAACATGCCAAATCCTTTCCGTCAGAACCTCCCACCACGTCCACTTCTTCTTCCTCGCACAGGGAGGAGAAGCCCGCATGTCCATCACCTTCTTCAGACCTTGACAAGGACCTTAGCCGTCATCCTCCTTTTCCCCTTTTCTTCGTTTCAATCGTACCTATGCAAGAATAAAGGATCATCGTAAGACCCCCTTTCCTCTTCACTCTCTACAACAATTCTTCAAAGTTCAAACAAGCAAGGAAAAGCGGAGTCCTGGACCCTACAGTTACTGTCTGATGTAGATTTAACGGTCCTAATATGATCACACACACGACATTCGAGCTTGGGACTCAAGCCGAGAGCCATGGCGTAGCCGCACCTTCATAGAGCCATCCGTGCATGCCACATGAAACTGCTGGACCCAAAACACCAACCGAAGCCCAGGAAGCACACACCCCTCACGTGTGCTGTGGACATTTTACTTTCATGTCCGCTCATTCTTGGATAATTACATTCAAGCCCCCACCAACCTTACTCACGTGCCTAGTCACACGATTGCGGGTATTTTGCACACTTCCCCCGTTCATTTTGGAGATTCGCAAGTCAGCCTTGCCATCATAACCTTCACTTGCGCAGCATGCAATGCCTGGGAATTTTGCATGATACCCCTTGCGGGTTTAGGTAAATAAAAAAGTGCTTATCTATGCTATTTTTTGTATTTAATTTCCATTTTCTGCTTTGCACGTAGACCCTTGTATTGGAACTTTAATTTGAACAATCATTTTGCACCATTTATTTCCAAGAATCGCAGAACGTTAGACCGTTAATTTTTTTATCATTTTGGTGAAATGAATGTATTTTTGTTAGTTTTAATTGATTTATTAACATTATATTTGTGAGAGATTGCACATTTGAACTATGAAATTCATATTAAATCATTTATTGCTCTGAAAAATTCACCTTTAGTAGAATTTTTTGTGCTCTATAATGCCTCCAAAAATAATCTCATTTGCATGTAATTAGTGAATTGGATCGAGCTACTTTGAAATGTGATGGTCTTTTTCGTTGTAGTCCAAGGGGCTGGTTCACTTTTGGGCATGCTACGTTTGCTTTTGTCTTCTTTTTTGGACACATTTGGCATGGTGCTAGAACCTTGTTCCGAGATGTTTTTGCTGGTATTGATTCTTGATTTTGACGCTAATTTTGAACATTCCAAAAACTTGGGGATCACTACAAAGAGACAGGCAGTCTGATACAACATTGCTCTGGCCTACATTTGTTGCTTTACATAAAGTCAAGTGTCGGATCTATTTTGTATTACCCCTTTTTATTTGACTCTTTTCCCTTTCTTGATCTTGGTAAATGATAATATCCTAAATGAATAGGTGTGGAAGCTATAATTGTCAACTACGATCGAATATATGGAAGCATTGGTTTACACATTTCTGTTAGTCTCTACTTTAGGGAGAATTTGATTCGCTATCTTTTTTTGAGAACCACCTAAGGTTCCAACTCTCAAATGACATTCTTTTGAATTACTTCAATCAACTAATCTTCGTGTTCCTCGAATGGATCTCTTAGTTGTGGGTTGCCCAAAAGCGGTATATAAGGCATACCCAGTCAAACTGACAAGTTAACCTGATATGAAGATGGCGACTTGCAAGAAAAATGATTTTTAATTGTCTTTTAACTTGGTATTTTTATGATTTAGAATTTTTCATGCATATAATTTAGATACATCTAGGTAATTTTAACTCTAAAAAAATATTTAGGTTTATTAATTATTAAAATTAATTTTCTGAATATGACACTGAATTCACAGTAAATTTAATTTGCATCTAAAAATTTCAAAAAAAAAATACAGTAAGACAATTTCATCATATTTCACCTTCTATCCAACTTTCATAATTTTCTCGTATTGTTTGCACAAAAATTTGCATAAAAACTCCTGAAAAAGATCCATTTTCATGCATGCATTTTATGACTTAAATTTAAAAAATACATTTTTGCTTAATCATTGCATATGGTTTCTAGGAAATATATAACTTTGCTAATTTGGATCGATTTTGTTTTAAAACTTAGTTGGCTGAGTTTGTTGATTTTCTTAAGGAATCTAGTTTATTTGCATTTTGCTTTTACATTCATATTGCATAAAATACTCAAAATATTATTCTTGAAAATCGTGCCCTATGTAATTTCAATTTAATTCTAAGTTGATAGTTGTCTCTCTGTGTTTGACCTTGGGCTCGCCCAAGTAAATAAATTCGACCGCCTTAATTGCATTTAATTAATTAATTAATCAATAAATTTAACAATTTTTTATCGATCCATTATTGCCCGACTACAACAACACGACGTAATTAGCATAGTGCAATTCGGGTTTTTCACTGACCGAATTCAGAGCTTTTCAGGCGACTGGGAGCACGTGGGGGATTGTGGTGGCTTGGAATGGGGATCTTTTTGAACGTATGGATGAAATGATTTTGGGCCATTCAGTTTCCATGGCTTTGGTGAGCAAAGCAGACCAGAACATATTCGTGATCACTTCGTTGTATGGTGTTACGGGGTCAAACATGAATGTGGAGTTGTGGGAAGTGATGCGAGTTATTAGACTTAGATTTTTTTAAGATGGCTTGGCTAATTGGTGGAGATTTCAATACGACACTATATTCGGAGGACAGATGGGGGGGTCGAGTTTCGCGGGATCCCGACTCTAGTTTCTTCGTGGAAGTCATAGAAGATATGGCATTATAGGCTTTGTATGCGGCAAACTGTCGCTATACGGGGAGGAATTCATCTTTCAGAACAAGAATCGTTCTATTTTTGTTATCTACGGAGGCATTAGAGATGTTTAGCCTAGCTGTGGTTACTGTGCTGCCAAGATCATGCTTAGATCACACCCTACTTTGTTTTGACTCATGCAGCGGCAGAGGGTCATGTTTGTATTTCAGATTTGAGCGGTGGTAGATGTTGGAGGAAGGATTTTGTGATATGGTTTGCACTTTTTGGATATAGATTTGGAGATGGTGAGGTCGACCATTGTGAAGTTGGCACTGAAGTTGGCTACACTGCGGAGTCGTTTGCTGGGTTTCAGGAGAGACTCCCGCGTAGAGAGGGAGCGAAGGACCCATGCTCAGGAGGTTTTGGTGAATTTGGACCTGCTGGAGGATGGAAGGGAGCTGAATGATGAATAACTCGTGAATTGTGGAGCGGTGCAGAAGATTTTGGAAGAGGAGGATAGGAAGCAGGAGTTTGAATGTATGCAAAGATCACGACAGATGTGGTTGGAGGAGGGAGATGCCAATATTAGATTCTTCCCTAATTTTGCAAACGGTAGGAGGAGAAATATGGTTCACTCAATAGTGGTTGGAGGCAAGGAATTCCATGGGGAGGGGGAAGTTGCGAGGACGATTACAGATTATTTCAAAGGCATGAGAAGACACACTCCCTACTGCGGCTCGAGATGGTTGGGGTCGGGGTTGAGGCCCGTCTCAGACCCGGACGCGGAGTCACTGATAAGGCCTTTCGGGTTACCAAAGGTTCGTGAAGCCTTGTTTGGCCTGAATCTGGACGGTTGCCCTAGACTAGATGGGTTCCCAGTCTTCGTTTTTCGGGGGTTCTGGGACCTGGTAGCGGAGGATAGCGGAGGAGGTGCTGGACGTGGTGACCGAATTCACTGAGGGGAAATTTGTTTTCGACAGGATTTATCATTCCTTTTTTTTCTTGCTTCCGAAGAAGGATGTGGCGATAAGAGTAGAGGACTACACACAATCGCATATCAAATACGATGTATTTGATTCTAGCAAAGTTGCTGGGAAATTGACTAAGGGGAGTACTGGAAAAGATCATCTCACCGGTTCAGATAGATCACGGGAGGAGAAAAGCGGAGGAGGGAATGTTGGGGTTGGGGCGAGCATCACCAGGGCTGCGACTGAGGGTTCTGGGACAGAGGGGACCGTCAGGGTTGGGGGGATGGCAGGGGGAAGGATGGGGGCCTGGGGGGTGGCGGAAGGGGACGGAGGTGGTGGTGGGGCAGCGGGAGGCGCCGGCGGTGCTGGGGGCATGACCGGGGCCGTAGGTGCGGCGAGGGTGGTGGGTGGGGTCCGCGCAAGGGCGGATGGGGTGTGGGTCGGGTTCGGGGGATTTTATGAGTCTGAAATTACCTGGATAGCAATCGTTTCGTCGGTTTTTTCTTCCGAAATGGTCTGGACGACGGTCGAATCTTCCTCCACAGCGAGGCTTTCTTCGTCAAAACTCGTGACAACGACTTCGGGGATTGGAGGCATTGATTGGGCAACGCGTAGGGCCTCGAGGGTAGCCATAAGCTCGTGATGCTAGGCGTGGAATGTGGTTTGGAACTCACATAGCATGCGCTTCGTCTCCTTGTTGTAGGCGTCGATGGCTCGTTGTTTTTGTTCGGATGAACGATGGTCCCTCGATGTATGTCGACGCGAATGTCTGAACAGATCGTCAGATCGTGAGGACGATCTGTAGGCCATGCTCTGATACCAATTGATGCAGATGGGTTTTGGCATCGACGATAAAATTTGAAATAAATTTAACGGGGGAATTTATTGGTAGAAGAAAATAGAGGGGTTGAGAAGAAGAACTCGCCGGGAACACGAGGGATTTGGGAGGGAAGAAGGCGTGCAGACCACGGCAAGGGAGAGAGAAGGGAGAAGAGACAGAGAATAATTCTCAATTTTATAACACACTGAACTGTCCAAAACATTGGACCCTGATCCCTTTATATAGGAGGGATGGCATTACAAAAATAGAAAACTAATTTAAATTGACAACTAATTATCCTAATTAGACTCTAATTAATTAACCGACTAATTTAAAAATCAACTCTATAACTAATTATTGGAGATCACAGGCGATCTCGTTTATTTAATTAAAGACACGATAATTTAAATAAACGTAAATAGAATTGACCAATAATATTAGACAAATATGGGGCCCTATCCGTTGGCTCCACGCTGCATCAACTCTTCTCCGCTTTTAAAAATTCGTCTCCCGACGAATTGCTGGATCTGCCGGCTTGGAGGTCGAATCTGCGTACTCAGTCATCTTCTGGAAGAATTGGTGTAGAGCGAATGGTGGAATCCATACGCGGGCGTGGGTGACGCAACCTTCGTGGTTGAAGAACATGTGTGGCATGAACGGCGGCATCTTCTTGATTGTTGTTTCCTCCTTGTGATGATCGAAGAATTGATGAGGCATGAACAACATGGCCTTTAGAGAATCCATAGCGAAGCAATGACACAAGGAGGGGAGGGGAGGAGATGTATCCAAGGAATGAAGCCATGGGGTCCTTATATAGGGGAAGCCCAAGGCCCTAGTCCTATTTGGATAAGGAGGGTCCCCAGATTTCTGATTTGCAGCCTTCTTTTTTAAATATTTGCGCCGCCGGGGGCTTGGGTGCAATTTTCGGACACCTTTACTTACGTAATCTTCATAAGAGGAGTTTTGGAACCTTCCCTTTGAATAAAATTTGTTATAAGGGAGGGTTTTCTTGTAAAATTTCCCAAGGGATTTCCAATCCCACCTGTCGTGGGACTCAAATCCCGTGACCAGCGGCCCTCTGGTTAGGATCTGCCCGAGCGCCTTGCACATATCGCGCGGGCAGAGAAGGCGGTTTCGCGAGGGCTGGTGCGGCATTGTGGGCAGGCGGAAGGGAGGAGATTGGCGCGCAAGGGGTGGGGTGATGGGGATCGTGTGCCCGTGATGGCTGGCGGCGCGCCGCCATGACGGGGAGGAGTGAGCGGTTCTGGCAGGGCGCCGGTGGGAGGAAGGGGTGGTCGGCGGGAGGTTAGCGGCGATGGGGGGGGGGGACTGGGTTGCGCGAGCAACGCGCGGGAGAGGGGGAACCCGGGAGGGGCGAGGTGAGGATGGGAATCGGGTGTGGAGGGCGGCGCAGTGGGGAGCACAGGGGTCGTGGCTTGAGGGTGCGCGGGCCGAGGGGAGAAGAAGGGGGGGTGGAAAGTTGGCGGGCGGCGTGGGAAGAGGGGAGGCGGCGGTGGGTTTAGAGTTCGGGGAAGGAAGAGAGGCGCGGGAGGAAAAGGGGCGGAATCGAGAAGGCGCGGAGGAGGAAGAAGGCGGGGCTGGCGACGGTATGGGGAGGCGAAGTGCGGGTCTGGGCGGCGGGGCTTGCGGGTCTGGTTGGGTATTGGGTTTCGGGGGGTGGGGATGACGGGGTTGGGGGGGGGGCAACTGTGGCCGGGGTTGAGTCGCAGGAGGGGTTGGGGGTCGCGGGAGGGGCTGACGTGGCCAGGGGGGTCGCTGGGGGGGGGCGGGGGGCGGGGTTGCAACGGGGGTTGGCGGCAGGGCTGCCGATGAGGCATTTGTCGATTCCGGGAGAGTTTGCAGGTCTGAGATTACCTGGACAGCCACGATTTCATCGCCTTTTTCTTCCGAAATGATCTGAACAACGACCGGATCTTCCTCAACAGCGGGGCTTTCTTCGTCACAACTCGTGTCGACGGCGTCGGGGGTTGACGGCAATGATTGAACAACGCGTAGGGCCTCGAGGGTAGCCATAAGCTCGCGATGCTGGGTGTGGAATGTGGTTTGGAATTCGCGCAACATGCGCGCGGCGTCCAGGGCTCGTCGTTTTTGCTCGGATAAACGATGGTCCTTCGATGTATGTCGGCGCGAATGTCTGAACGGATCGTCAGATCGTGAGGACGATCTGTGGGCCATGCTTTGATACCAAATAATGCAAAGCCGAATTGGCGTCGGCGAAGAAAAATAAATTTAACGGGGGAAGTTATTGGTAGAAGAAAATAGAGGGGTTGAGAAGAAGAACTTGTCGGGAACACGGGGGATTTGGGAGGGAAGAAGGCGTGTAGACCACGGCAAGGGAGAGAGAAGGGAGAAGAGACAGAGAATAATTCTCAAATTTTATAACACACTGAACTGTCCAAAACATTGGACCCTCATCCCATTATATAGGAGGGATGACATTACAAAAATAGAAAACTAATTTAAATTGACAACTAATTATCCTAATTAGACTCTAACTAATTAACCGACTAATTTAAAAATCAACTCTATAACTAATTATTGGAGATCACAGGCGATCTCGTTTATTTAATAAAAGACACGACAATTTAAATAAACGTAAATAAAATTGCCCAATAATATTAGACAAATATGGGGCCCTATCCGTTGTCTCCACGCTGCATCAATAAGTCTAAGTAAACCCACGTGCAACTAGTCTGGTCTTGTAACGATCAAGACTTCCATCTGCATGGTGTTTGACAGTAAACACCCACTTGCAACTGATAATAAACGCCTCAGAAGGAGCAAGGACCAAGCCCATGTACCATTCGACTGTAGCACGACCATCTCCTCTTCCATGGTAAAATGTCACTGACTATCCCTCACGACCAAGAGGTAAGATTGTGCCACTGTGGAATCTCCACGGTAAATAGACCAACTGCAAATCTTCGGAAATCCCCTACTATGTGATCAAAAGAAACATGGGAAGCGAGAGGATATGATGCACATGTATGCTTCTGCTTCGGAAGTGTAATAGGTACATCCAGGTCACTGGAGATCTCCTCAATCTATATGCCAACCTCCTGCAAAGGTTCTTGCTCAGACACATCTCTAGACCCATCAATAGAAACAATTTTTTTGAAAGAAAGTTTAGGTGGTCTCCCAGGTTGGGAGCCACCACAGAAGCAATGTCTATTCATAAAAAAAAACCAAAAAGGAGTTACATGTACCTGTCGCTATACATCTCAAGTTCTACACAACGCCTTTCAATATTCAAGTACATTTTCCTAGTGAAAAGAACTCACCCCAAAGATGACACCATTCCGGGCATACCAGATGGCCCAAATCACCGCAAACGGGAGAGTGCAATCCTCATGCCCCATGTCCTCATAAGTCGCCAAAAACCAACAAAAACAAGAGGGATAAGCCGCATAATACCAAGCTTTATCCATACATCCGTAAAAGGGGGGCACGAGAAGAACAAGTGGTCCAAATCCTTCGATGCCAGGTCACACCTATCACACACAGTGTCATCCACATCGAAAATCCGCCCCCACCGCTCCATCGTAAGAGTCCTTCGAAGCCTGAACAATCACAGAAAATCTTTGATCCTAGTCGGTACCCTGCTCTTCCAAATCATGCGCAGATCCACCCCTCCTCCGCCACTCCTTGCTCCTCCCCGACGAAATGCGATTATACCTTCTTAACAAAAAATCTACCATCTTCCCAAACCAAATGATCTCTGCCCACCGAAGGTTTTCGCTCATGTGTCAAAGTGGCTTGCTTTTCCATTCCACGAGGTCCGACAGCTCTGCCACAAATAACGAGGACCAATTCCCTTCCCCCCAGACCTCCCAACTACCACCTCCTTCTCCACTGCCCACTGCATCAATCTTGGGTTGCGGTCCCGTAAGTCCCCCTCATCAGTCCAATCGTCCAACCAGAAGCGAAAATCATTCCCGTTTCCTAGGCAAGGCTTCAATTTGCATGCCATCTCTGCCACAATCAACACCACCCCCTTCCACAGAGTGGAAGGGGTGTGCCCTAGCTCAACCACCAGCGACATCGATACCTTATATGTTTTCCTCAATAGTCTACATACCAAATCTTCAGAACTTCCCCAATCCGCACAACACACTTAGCCACGAGTGCCTTATTCATCTCCCCCAGTCTTCTGACACCTAGGCCCCCTTCCTTTTAGACGTCGTAATCCTGTCCACCTGATCAAGTGACAGCCATCTCGTGCCTGCCTCCCATCCAACCAGAAGAACCTCCTTAAGATTACCTCAATCTCGCAACGAACCCTGTTGGGCATGACCCGAGTAGAGCAGAAGGAAACTGGGATCGTGGAGAGGACTTGCTTCAGCAGGACCAATTTCCCCCCCTTGGGCAACAGCTTTGCCTTCCACCCTGCCAACCTCCCCCTTACCCGTTCCACCAGGGCCTCCAATCTACCGCCTTTACCCTGCCAGCCACCATAGGTAGCCCCAAATACAGAATCGGCAGTGCCGCAATCGGGCATTTCAGCGTCCCCGCAACCAATCTCGCCTCCACCTCCGAAAGCTCGAATGGGACCACAACAGACTTGTCTCGGTTCACCCTAAGATCCGAAACATCTCCAAAAATCTCCATTACTGCCCCCGCCCTTCGAATCCCTTCCTCCTCCGTCCCCAAGAAAATAACAGTGTCATCGGCGTACTATAACAACGGGATAGAAATGTCCTCTCATGTATCCTGGCTACCTCCCCTCAGACGTAGCCAACCTCATCATAATCGCCAGCGAATCTGCTACCACAACGAACAATGGCAGCACCAACATGCATCCCTTCCTGATGCCACTCTGCGGATGGAAAAAGCCCCCGTCGAGGCGGTCGTTGACAAGCACCGCCATCGAGGTCGTTGTAATGCAACGCTTGATACATGCGACCCACCGATCCGGAAAACCTCTCCGCTGCAAAGAGCTCCACAGGAAACGCCAGTCCACACAGTCATACGCCTTTGAGAAGTCCACCTTCCACAGAACCCCCTTCGAACTTGATCTCTTCCAATCTGTCACCACCTCCGAAGCCGTAACCAAACCATCCGCCATCGCATGCTCCGGCACAAAGGCTGATTGTTCCGGCGACACTATCTGATCCAGAACCCCCTCAATCTAGTGGCCATGACCTTCGCAATAATGAGATAGATCGCATTTGACAATGCAATGGGTCTGAAATCCTCCACCCTGACCGCCACATTCTACTTAGGCAACAAACAGATGAGGTGCCCTATTCAACCTCTCAAACCCACAGTTACCTTCGTAAAACTCCGCCACCACCTCCATCACATCTCCCTTTAGCACCTCCAAAAACTCTATGCAGAAACAAACTGAGAAGCCATCCGGCCCGACGGCCCCATCCGCATTTAGCGCCCACGACACCCCTTTTACCTCTTTCTTTGTCACCGGCCTGACCAAACTGATCTCCACACCTTCAAAAAGGGTCGCCACACCCTTCCCCTGCCACCCCCAACCCTGCCTACGGCGTTGACAGCTGAAAACCTGAGGCGTGCTGGATGACGGGTGACCATGAGCAGAAGCCAACCGACAAGTATAGTATCGTTGTAAGGGTGGAACAAGGGTAGTGGGTGGTGGCGCTATAGGTGGAGGTGGTGGAGGTAGTTGAGCAACATGTGCAGTGAGAGGTGGTGATGGGCTTGCAGGAGGAGGTGACATGTAGACATCATCTGAATCAGAGGAAGTCAACCTATCACCTGTAGTGCAAAAATACATAAATATATGTATTTATACAGAAAATAAATGAATAAAGAAAAATAAAATAAAAATGAAGGAAGCATTGTCTGATTGACCTTAAACTCCGAGACCAAGTCAATATTGACTTGGCCGACAAGGAATAAAGTAGGAGGAGATAAGGACAAAATAATACAGACAAAATGACACAGGCACCTAGAAACCCTATAGCCCATTTCACATTAATTTATACATACTCATACACACCTCAAATAAAGAAATTTTCAACATAAAATATGTACACATTAACGTATAGAAAACAACAACAATTGTTAAGTAAAATTATTGTACTGTGTATGGCTTAGTTTATTTCTTCTTTCTCAGTGTACTTATCATTTAATTAACCCAGGGCTATTCTCCTATATAAGAGAGCCCTCGGGTACGTCTAGTGCATCGCCTACGTTTCTCCCATCATGGTATCGGAGCAACGGTCCTAGATCGGGGTTTCCTTACCCACCACCCAAAACCCTAACCCCCCCCACCCGCCGCGCCCCCCCTCCCCGGCGTTGCCCACCACTCCGGCGTCTCTCTCTCGCTATCCAAGCGACCAGGCGTCGCCGCCCTAGGCCCACAGGCCTCGCTTACGCCGCCTCGGGCTCCTGTAGCGCCGCTCCAAGGCATAGCCCCGCCACGGAAAGGGGATCCGGTTCCCCGCCAGGCGCCGCCACACCTCGGTTGGCGGTCGCGCGCACAACCTGACATCACGGCGTTCTCCGGGTGGCCTCCAGCGCCCTGCCAGGCGTTTCCCTGCACCTCGCGGTGACCTGACTGCTGCCAGGACTTGTTGGAGGCGGTCCTACACCTCCCTACCGCCCCGGCGGTGACTCTGACGGCCGCACGACACACCTGAAGGCCTCGCACAACATCTGAAAGGCCTGCACAACCCCTTCCAGAGGCCCTAGCGGCATCGCGAAGCACTCCAGCGGGTCCCAAGGGTACTTACAAACACTGCGGGATTAGCCGGCCCCTTGCGGAGGTCAAGAAGTGGGGTCAGCGCGTCGACAAGACAAGACCCAGGGATGGTTGTATGAGTCTACACATACAACCTTCCCTTCACATGATTCCGTAGGCAACCTACTTGGTTATCTATGTTGGTCCTAGGCTCCTCATCAACCATGTCAGACAACAAGGGTGACGTGTTTACATCCTCGGGTGCCTTCAAAGGCCCAGCTCCAATAATCCAGATGGATGGGACCAACTATGAATTATGGTCTATGCAGTTCCGCACCCTTATGCAATGCCACCATAAGGAGCACATTCTAACTGAATCTGAGCCAGAGGACAAGACTGGAACAAATGCGACATGGAAACAAGATGATGCCTATGCTCGTATCTGGCTATCTGTGACACTGACTACGGAGATTGCAAATGATATTGTGAACCAACCCACAACCAAGGCTATGCGGGATATCCTGGCTGCGACATATGGGCAGTCCAAGAATGAGAGCAAGATTCTCCAGTTACAGTTCGACATTTTTTTCTACGAAACAGAATGGGAAGCCGTTACATGCACATTTCTCTCATCTACAAGGCATGTTTGAGAGACTGCATAGCTTCATGCCAATCACTACCAGTACAGAGCAACAACATGCTTACAGAAATGCGACAATGACTGGCGTCTTTCTATCTTCCCTTGATTTCGAGTACGATGCTGCACGTACTCAACTCCTGACTGGAGAGTCTATCCCACCAATGGAGGAGGTATATAAGCGATTTAGCATGATTCCTACTACATCGGTGCCTACAGCACAGACTACTCCTACAACTGTTGACGCATATTGAGTTATTGTGTCTCTTTGCTATTTTATTTTCTTGTTATTCTCTTTATGTAATTTACCCATAGGCTACTCTCCTATATAAGAGAGCCTAGGGCTATGGAATAAACAACTCATTTTCATGTTTCCCAACATGGTATCAGAGCGACGGTCCTAGGCCGGAGTTCTCGAAACCCTAAACCTACCCCATCCCCACCCGCCGGCTCTCTCTTCTCTCCCTCTCTCTCTCGGCGCCGCCAAGTTCATCCCCAGCCAATCGGAGGCTCTTCTTCTCCGATCTGCGGTGGTCTAGGGCGCCTCCTGCGCATCGTGCGCACCTTGCGCATCCGGTGCCTGCGCCTCTCGCGCATCTGGCGCACAGGAAGCAGTAGCGCATCCCACGCCTCCCGCTCACAGCGCCTCCCGCGCTGAGCGACATCCTTCCGTGCTGTGCATATGCGCATCTGCGCATCTTCAACAATCTGCTGTGTGCGGCATCTGTGTGCTGTGCTGTACGCATCTCACTCATAGCGTGCACTAGGGCACGAGATACCGCGCAACAGGAAGCAGTAGCGCGCGTCATCTCCAAGCGCGCGCGTCATCTCCAGCGCGTGAGGGTTACATATTGCGTGTAAATCCTGTGCGCGTGCGGATCGTAGCGCGCGCAGATCCATGGGGATAGTTGCTTGAGGTCTACACATGCAACTAATCCCGTCTATGTCATTGTAGACAAATATTATCTATTGTCATTCGCTCCAGTCTTCCGTCTCCAGTATGTCAGAAAGCAAGGCAGATATCCCGTCTATGGGCGCATTTCGTGGTCCAGCGCCCATCGTCAAGATGGATGGTACGAACTATGAACTGTGGGCAATGCAGTTCATGAGTATGATGAAGTCCACAGGCAAGAAGCATATTCTCACAGAGCCCGAGCCTGCAGAGAAGACTGGAGTTCATGCCTCATGGGAGGCCGACGACGCATATGCAAAGGTGTGGCTATCTGGCACATTGGCTATTGAAATCGCCAATGACATTCTACATCAACCCACAGCTAAAGACATGTGGGATATCCTGGCAGCGACATATTCTCAGGCGAAGAATGAGACGAAGATCCTGCAACTACAACATGATATATTCACAATAAAGCAGAACGGCCGCCCGTTACATTCTCTCTATACATCTTTGAGAGGAATGTTTGAGAAGCTTTATAGCTTCATGCCTTTTACCGCCACGCCAGAACAGCAGAAGACATACAGGAATGCGACGATGGTGGGTGTGTTTCTCGCTGCACTCGATCCAGAGTATGAGGCAGCACGTTCACAGATTTTGGCGGACTCGACTATTCCTCCCATGGAGGAAGCTTTTCACAGATTGAGCAGGATCACAGTACCTTCAGCAGCTGCGAGTCAGAATCCCTCAGCCATGGCGGCTAATAGAGGCCGTGGTTTTCATCAACAGGGCCGTGGACGTACTCCCTGTGGAAGGGGTGGCCGCGCTAGGCCAACATGCTCATATTGTCACCGAGTCGGACATACTGAAGATACATGCTACTCAAAGCATGGATTTCCTGCATCCGCACGAGCAGCTGAGCAGATAGAGCCCCCGTCTGCTGCTACACTGGATCAACGATTTGATGACCTAGTTGCCCGTCTCAGGGGCATTATTCCACCATCTGGTCCAGCACCGACTGCAGAGAACCATACTGATACTGCTGCTTCCGCCTCGGCCTCTACTAGTACTTCAGGTAGTCCACTTGCACTCCACAGTAGTAGATCTGATACACTGCCATGGATCATGAACTCCGGCGCTACACATCATCTATGTGGCGACCAGAGCCTACTTACAGGATACACCCAGATTCCTCCAGGACGGACAGTAGTTATTGCCAATGGCACACATTCTCCTATCACGGGCCAAGGGGAGATCAGATTGACGTCTTCTATGCAGCTCAAGAATGTTTTACATGCACCGCATTTTTCTATGAATCTGTTGTCAATTAGTCAGATTACGAAGGATCTCCATTGTCGAGCTATTTTTGATTCATCTTCATTGATTTTTCAGGACATCCGTACGGGCAACGTGATTGATCATGGCTATGAGCAAGGAGGCCTTTATCGTCTGAACCAGACCCCGTTTGCCGGAATCACAGCTTCTCCCGCAGAACAAGTATCTTCTCTCCTGTGGCATCTGCGTTTTGGTCATCTACCGCTTCAGAAGTTGCGTCTTGTCTTACCTTATAGTCTTTCTCACACTCCTATCCAGTGTGAGGCGTGTCAGTTGGGAAAACATCACAGGTCTTCCTTTCCCAGTAGTCAAGGTCGGAGTAGTAACTCCAAGTTTGAGTTGTTTCATGTCGATGTCTGGGGTCCAAGTCGTGTTCCCGATCATCAGGGGCACAGTTTTATATTGTATTTGTGGATGATTTCTCTAGAGCATCATGGGTATTTCTAATGAAAAATAAGTCTGAAGTTGGAAATATTATTATTCAATTTCTAAATGAGATTCAGAATGCTTTTTCCACAACTGTCAAAATTATGAGAAGTGACAATGCCTTAGAGTGTGCACCAACAATCTAGCCAACTACTACTCCTCTAAAGGAATTGTTCACCAAACATCCTGCGCCCATACGTCTCAACAAAATAGGGTTGCAGAAAGAAAACACTGTCACCTACTTGATGTCACAAGGTCACTTCTTATTCAGAGTCATGTTCCGTATTCCTACTGGGGTGATGCAGTCCTTACTGCATGTTATCTTATAAATCGTATGCCCTCGTCTGTCCTGAATGAACAGGTTCCCTTTCTCACTTATTTATCCTGACAAGGATCTGTTCACTCTTACCCCTCGTGTGTTTGGGTCAGTCGCATTTTCCATCAGTTGTCGCCCGGTTCTGACAAGCTCTCTCCTAGGGCTGTCAAGTGTGTCTTTGTGGGGTACTCCAGAACTCAAAAGGGGTACAAGTGTTTTGACCCTGTGCGTCGGCGGTATATGATCAGTGCAGATGTTACATTCTTTGAATCCATCATGTATTTTTCAGAATCCGGGAACATGCAGCCACCACCTATATCCCCTGATACTGTATTCATGGCACCACCAACATCACAACCACTACCAACATCTCCACCACCACCACCACCACCGCCACCACCACCGCCATCAATAATATCCCCGTTACCATTCATTACACCCGGAGGCCGAATCAAGCTCATGGTCCTGACCAGTCAACTAGCTCGCCTATGGTATGTAATGAAAATATTAATGTTGATGGATCTGACGACATTTCTCAGCAGGATGCATTACATGAGCATGGTGATACCACAGAGGATCTGGATGTTCCAATCGCTCTACGCAAGCCGAAGAGAAGCTGTGCCAAGTATCCAGTATCAGCAGCGGTGTCGTTGAGAGGCTATCTGGACCCATTCAGGACGTTTGCATTGGCACTTTCAGCTACCGATATTCCACGGAACCACCATGAGGCTTTGCAGGATTCTCGATGGCGGCTAGCAATGGAGGAAGAAATGGCGACACTTCAGTCTAGAGGAACATGGAGCTTGGTTACTATACCTCCAGATGTCAACCCGGTGAGTTGCAAGTGGGTGTTTACAGTGAAACATAATGCAGATGGCTCCATTGACAGGTACAAGGCACGCCTAGTTGCAAGGGGATTCACACAGACATATGGGGTAGATTACCTTGACACGTTCTCCCCGGTGGCTCGTCATTCCACTCTGCGGATCCTCTTATCAGTCGCAGTTACTAGAGACTGGCCACTCTATCAACTGGATGTGAAGAATGCCTTTCTGTATGGCGACCTGCAGGAGGAAGTCTACATGCAACAGCCACCAGGTTTTGCTGTTGAGGGGGAGTGTTCCAGGGTTTGCAGATTACATAAGGCTATCTATGGCCTTAAGCAGAGCCCCAGAGCATGGTTCCAGAAGCTGTCAGACCTCTTTGAGAAACAAGGATATAAACGCTCCAATGCTGATCATTCCTTGTTTGTACAGAAGACGGCAAGAGGTATTGTTGTAATCATGGTTTATGTTGACGATATCTTGATTACAGGTGATGATGACCAGGGCATTAAGCAGGCAAAGGAAAGGCTGGGGACCGAGTTTGTCACCAAGGACCTGGGAGTCCTTAGATATTTTCTGGGGCTGGAGTTTGCCAGAAATCCGTATGGATTAGTCATGTCACAGAGGAAGTATGTCACAGATCTACTGAGTGAGACAGGTATGCTAGGGTGTCGACCTGCTACGACACCAATGGACCCTAGCATGAAGCTGTATGATGATGACACAGAGGAGGTTGACAGGAGAAGATACAGAGAACTGGTAGGCAATTGTTATATGTCACGATCACTAGGCCAGATATATTATTGTGCAGTGAGCCGTGTGAGCCAGTTCATGGAGCAGCCACGCCAGGTGCATATGGATGCAATACACATGATATCAGATATCTCAAATCTTCTCCAGGTAAAGGTCTGCTATTCAAGAAAGGAAAGGGGATTTCTGTCTCAGCATGCGCAGATGCAGACTATGCAGGATGTCCTAAGGATAGGAAGTCCACCTCAGGGTATGCTGTCTATGTTGGAGATGCCCTAGTCTCATGGAGGAGCAAGAAGCAAACTGTGGTAGCTAGATCCAATGCTGAATCCGAATATAGGGCTATGGCCCAGGCTACTACAGAGATGATGTGGGTGAAAGCGGTGCTGACAGATTTATGCTTAGATATACCACTTCCTATGAACTTGGAGTGTGATAATCAGGCTGCTTTGTTCATTGCAAACAATCCTGCATTCCATGAACGGACCAAGCATATTGAGGTGGATTGTCACTTCATACGTGACATGATTCAGAAAGGATTCATTGCCACATCCCATGTTACTTCAGAGAACCAGACTGCAGATATATTCACCAAGGCATTGTTACGAGGCCCATTTCAGAAGTGTGCTTCCAAGCTGAGCATGATTGACATCTATGCTCCATCTTGAGGGGGAGTGTTGACGCATATTGAGTTATTGTGTCTCTTTGCTATTTTATTTTCTTGTTATTCTCTTTATGTAATTTACCCATAAGCTACTCTCCTATATAAGAGAGCCTAGGGCTATGGAATAAACAACTCATTTTCCACGTTTCCCAACAACAACTATGGCTGCCACTTGTGGAAGAGGAGGAGCGTCACATTTTCGAGGTCGTGGACCTCGTGGTAAAGGGGGAGGCAGACACCGTGGCCCCTGTACTCACTGCCATCGGCCAGGGCCACTCTAGGGAGACGTGCTTTCACAAGCATGGGTATCCCGCCACTGCACGGGTGGCTGAGCAGACTGAGACTACAACCGCACCTCTTCCAGCTGCTCGCTTTGATGATCTCGTCTCACGCCTTCGTGATATGATTGTTACACCCTCGTCTTCGTCTCCAGGTTCAACGGATGCTGCAGCCTCAGCCAGAGCGTCTTCTAGCTCATCAGGTACCCCTTATGCACATACCAGTACTACTTGCTCGGACCTGACAGACTGGATTATGGATTCCGGAGCCTCTCATCATATGTGCGGTGACAGACGGCAGTTTACTACCTACAGAGCACTTGCCCCAGGACGATCTGTGGTCATCGCCAATGGGGTTTGATTACCCATTATTGGTCAGGGGGAGAGATCACCCTAACATCTTCGTTTAGCCTTCAAAATGTCTTACATGCACTGGATTTTCAGATGAACCTGTTATCAATTAGCCAACTTACAAAAGATTTACACTGCCGTGCCATCTTTAACTCCTCTACTTTTGTGTTTCAGGACATACTGACTGGCAGGAAGATTGTTGATGGCCATGAGCAGAAAGGCTTGTACAAGCTTGCAATATCACCATGTGCTGGCGCCGCTACTACTCTTTCAGGATCCACTTGTCCCTTCCTTTGGCATCTCCGATTGGCCATCTGCCTCTCCAGAAGATGTGTCAGGTCTTGCCGCAGATATCTACTCGTATTGCATCGAATTGTGAAGCCTGTCAGCTTGGGAAACACCATAGGTTTTCGTTTCCTGTTCGTCCGAGTCGTTACAGTAGTCGGTCTTTTGAACTATTTCACTTTGATATTTGGGGTCCGAGTCGTGTACCTGATATTCAGGGACATCGGTATTTTATGGTCGTAGTTGATGATTTTTCTAGATTATCTTAGGTATTCTTGTTGAAACAAAAGTCTGAAGCAGGTGCTATTATTCGAAAATTCATTCTGGAAGTTAATAACATTTTTTCTACCAATATCAAACTCATCCGAACAGATAATGCGTTGGAGTTTTCAACACTGCATTTATCCGATTTCCTCAGCTCACAGGGAATTATTTATCAAACCTCTTGTAGTTACATGTCGCAACAAAATGGTGTGGCGGAACGCAAACATCGTCACCTTCTTGACGTCACCCTGACACTGTTGATCCATAGTCGTGCCCCTCACTCCTTTTGGGGGGATGCGGTTCTCACTGCATGCTACTTGGTGAATCACATGTCGTCTACTGTTCTAGGAGAAAAGGTTCCTTTCTTGATTGCGTTTCCCGAGAAAGATCTTTTCTCCCTCACACCTCGTGTCTTTGGGTCTGTTGCGTTTGTGCATAATTGTACTCCTGGTCGTGATAAGCTCTCTCCAAGGCTATCAAATGTGTTTTTGTTGGGTACTCTCGTACTCAAAAAGGGTATCACTGTTATGATCCGATGAATAAGAGATACTATGTGAGTGTGGACGTCACTTTCTTTGAGTCTATCATGTATTTTTCTCCTACAGGTGACAGGTTATCCGATGACAATGCAAACGATATTGTTGTTCCTCCACTTCCATCTACCACATCAGCCGACCCAGAAAGTCAAACTCTTCTACCACCCACACCTCCACCACCACCACCACCTCCGTCAAAATTTTTACCTATTGTTTACACGCGCAGGTCTTCTACTAGCACTTCTGCTCATCAGCCGTCCACATCTTCCAGCACGCCTGAGGTATGTCATGATAACATTGTTTCTACTGATGGCTCTGGAGTTTTACAGGATGACACTGCTGTAGAGGACAACGTGGAGGACGATGTGGATATTCCTATTGCGCTGAGGAAGCCAACGTCAGCAATGCACTAAATATCCAATTGCAGCACATGTCTCTTTGGATCATCTTTCAGATGAGTACAAGAAGTTTATTGTTGGCCTTTCTGTGGTCACTATACCTAGAACATATATGGAGGCATTACAGGATAGCAAGTGGCGTCAGGCAATGGAAGAGGAAATGGCAGTCCTAACAACTCGTGGGACATGGTCTATTGTCCCTCCTCCATAGGGTGCTTCCATAGTGAGCTGCAAATGGATATTTTCTATAAAGCATAATGCGGATGGGAGCGTGGATCGCTACAAGGCAAGGTTGGTGGCCCATGGCTTCACTCAGACATATGGGGTAAATTATCAGGACACGTTCTCTCTTGTGGCGAGACACTCTACGCTACGGATTTTACTAGCAGTTGCTGTTTCACGCGATTGGCTGTTATTCCAGCTTGATGTGAAGAATGCATTTCTATACGGGGATCTTCACGAGGAAGTTTACATGCAGCAGCCAACTGGGTTTACTGCTAAGGGGGAGTCACTGAAGTTTGCCGGCTACATAAGGCCATATATAGAGTTAAGCAAAGTCCAAGAGACTGGTATCAAAAGCTGTCAGAATTAACTGAGTAACAAGGATTCAAGAGGTCTACTGCAGACCACTCTCAATTTATTCAGAAGACACAGCGAGGTACATTTGCCATTCTTATCTATGTAGATGATATTATTGTAACAGGAGATGATGCTCAAGACATTCAGGTAGCCAAGAAGTTCCTAGGTAAAGAATTTGTGACCAAGGATCTGGGCACCCTTCGTTACTTCCTGGGGTTAGAATTTGCCAGGAATCATCGGGGTCTAGTAATGACCTAGAGGAAGTTTGTCATGGATCTCCTGACTGAGACAGGTATGACTGGATGCAAGCCAACTATGACACCTATGGATCCAAATGTGAAATTATATGATGATGACACTGAAGAAGTCGATAACAGGAGGTACAAGGAGCTAGTGAGGAAGCTCCTATATGTGACTATCACCAGACTGGATATTATGTTTGCGGTAAGCAAGGTTAGCCAATTTATGGAGTGTCCCAGAAAGACTCATATGGAGGCCATCTATATGATCTTGATTCTTGAGATATCTGAAGAACTCACCTGGTTCAGGACTTCTATTCAGTAGGGACAGTTCATTGGAGGTAACAGCATGTGCAGACGCTGACTATGCAGGATGCCCCACGGACAGAAAGTCTACTTCATGATTTGCTGTTTTTGTTGGTCACTCACTTGTCTCATGAAAAAGCAAGAAGCAGACTGTAGTTGCCAGATCAAGTGCAGAATCAGAATACAGAGCCGTGGCTCAAGGGAGTACAGAGATGATGTGGGTTAGACCGGTGTTGACTGATCTTTCTATAGCAGTTCCTCTCCCTATGCAGCTATTATGTGATAATCAAGCCGCATTATTCATTGCAAATAATCCTGCTTTCCATGAACGAACGAAGCATATTGAGGTGGATTGCATTACACTCGAGATCTGATCCAGAAGGGGCTCATATCTACAGCACACGTGTCTACAGGAGATCAAACAGCTGATATCTTCACCAAGGCTCTAGCACGAAGTCCGTTTCATAAGTGTTGGTCCAAGCTGAGCATGATAGATATATATGCTCCGGCTTGAGGGGGAGTGTTAAGTAAAATTATCGTACTATGTATGGCTTAGTTTATTTCTTCTTTCTCAGTGTACTTATCATGTAATTAACCCAGGGCTATTCTCCTATATAAGAGACCCTCGGGTACGTCTAATGCTTCGCCTACGTTTCTCCCATCAACAACAACAACAAAGCCTTTTCCCATATTAAGTAGGGTCGGCTGCATGGATTCTTTTCCTCCATTCAAATCTATCTTGGGTCATTCTCGGGCTTCTTTGCCTCCATTCAGATCTATCTTAGGTCATTCTTTGGTTTTGTTAGAAAATAAACATGCGGAAGCGAACATGGAAAAAGATAAAGAAATATAAAGAAGACAGGATTTTACGTGGAACCCTACTCCATGAGGAGCGGGATGAAACCACGAGAGAAGCCCTCAAAGGGGGCGGATATTCTATTGAATTTCTCATCTGCTACAGGAGGCCTGGGGCTCCTTATATAGCTTCCACAGGGCCTCCAAGTCCCACCACTAGGCGGTATGGGACTAAACTCAGTGGTGGGGTAAATGGATCTTGGAGGGATCCATTTACCCACCTATTACATAAGTGACGCATGCTCCAAATACTCTAACACTCCCCCTCAAGCTGGAGCATGCAATGCTCAGCTTGGACAAACAGGAAGAAACTCAACTCACAATACATGACACTACAGACAATATCAACCCAACGCGCACAGCTGCTGCAGTCGAGGACGTTGCTTCTCATGGCGTGCATGTGAGGAGGACGAACGGGCTGGAGTGTGAAACTGGCTCAGAGAATGGTACTCTACTGTGGAGTTCCTATGATACCACATGAAAACCCTTGCCCTTAATGGCATAGGGAATAGTCCTCTGCTCTGGAGTCCCTATGGCTCACATGAAAGCTCTGGCCGACCAAGAATGACAAATGATTGGCATGCGTCATCGTCGAGTCTGAATCTGAATTTTGTAGAGTCTGAATATCTGACCGGTCTGGAAAATCTGATATCTGAATCTTAGAACAAGACCTGTGACTCTACATATACTCCCCCTTTCTCCCATACTGGTCGGAATGACATTGTATGACCACGTTGGGAGAAGATAAGATAATACATAAACATGGGGATGAATAAAGCATCTCTTAACCGATAATGATGGGGATAAAACAAAAGCCACTTAGCCGATTACACATTTGTCGGCTTTCAAAACATTCAATCTTTCTTTCTCTCTCTTTTTTTTTCGAAACATTTTTTTTAAAGCCGTTATTATTTTTTTTTTCGGCTTTTGCATCACACATTTTTTTTAATTGCATACGGCTCTTCTTTGTATGCGACTCTTTCATTTTTTTTATGCGTACGGCTTTTTTCTGTGTACGCGCCTTTTTTTCCAAACACAATTTTTTTTATTTTTATTTTTTATTTTTTTTTATTTTTTTGGAACTTTCATACGGCCCCCTCCCCTTTATTTTTATACGCCCCTTTTTTTTTGTTTTACCATACAGCCGTGACCCACTTGGGCTCTACAGATTTTTTTTTTGAAATGACAGAACTGAGGCCCACGTTAGAAAATCGGAAGCGGAAGCGAACATGGAATAAAGATAATAAAGAACAAAATAAGAACGGGATTTGGGAACATCTTGGAGGAGGTGCCGCGCGGCTTGGAGCCGCCTGGAGGGAAGGCTGGAGCCTGATCTGGACTGCGAGATGTATTGTGCATCGCCCACGATGCGGCTGTATGATTAGGGTTTCAGGAAAGAAACCCTAGAACCAAATCTCTGATGAACTTCTCAAAAATAATATTCAATATCAAAATCGGATCTCGAATAAAGAACGAACATAAACAAATCCCGAGAACTGAACCCGCTCTGATACCATGTTAGAAAATAAACATGCGGAAGCGAACATGGAAAAAGATAAAGAAATATAAAGAAGACGGGATTTTACATGGAACCCTACTCCGTGAGGAGCGGGATGAAACCACGGGAGAAGCCCTCAAAGGGGGCGGATATTCTATTGAATTTCTCATCTGTTACAGGAGGCCTGGGGCTCCTTATATAGCTTCCACAGGGCCTCCAAGTCCCACCACTAGGCGGTATGGGACTAAACTCAGTGGTGGGGTAAATGGATCTTGGAGGGATCCATTTACCCACCTATTACATAAGTGACGCATGCTCCAAATACTCTAACAGGTTTAGATATAAAAAACTAAGATCCCTTCATGTAGTCTCATTCCAACACTTTTTGGACCTTTCTCGCCCTCTTTTGGCCAGGTCAACATTCCAAAACTCACATCTCCTCACTGGTGTATCAACTGACCTCCTTTGCAAATGACCAAAACACCTTAACCGATTTTCTCGCATCTTATCCTCGATCGGAGCTACACCAACTTTCCTTCTGATGGCATCATTCCGAATACGATCTTTACGTATGTGTCCACACATCCACCTTAGCATTTTCATTTCTGTTACTGCCATTCTCTGCACATGTCTATGGTTCACAAGCCAACATTCAGATCCATATAGCATAGCAGGTCTTGCATCTGCTTTGTAAAACTTTCCTTTGATTTTTAAAGGAATTTTCTTATTAAAGAGAACAGTAAAGGCTCCTCTCCACTTTAGCCAACTTGCATTTATTCTATTTGTAACATCTCCATCAATTTTCCCATCATGTTGCAAAATAGATCCCAAGTATCTAAAAAATCTCTCTTCTGAATGTTATCATCACCTATCTTAGCCTCAATTCCTCCACCATTGCTTCCATCAAAAGCGCACTCCAATATAATAAGTCTTAGTCCTACTTATACGAAATCCTTAATTCTCCATGCATGTCTCCAGACCTCAAGCTTCTAATTTACTCCATCTCTAGTCTCATCAATCAACACAAATATCATCAACGAATAACATACACCAAGGTATCTCATCCTGAATGTGATTTGTAAACTCGTCCATAATTAAAGTAAAAAGGAATGGACTCAAAGTTGAACTTTGGTGCAGATCAATGTTGATGTCAAAATAGTCAGTCTTCCTAGACTGTATCCTTACACAAGATGAAGCCTTATCATACATATCTTTTATGAGATTAATGTATAGGACATCTACTTGTATCTTCTCCAAAACTCTCCATAATATCTCTCATGGGACAGAATCACAAGCCTTCTCTAAATCAATAAAAATCATGTGGAGATTCTTCCTTTTAGCTCTATAATCTCCATTGTTCTCCTTAGCAAGTGGATGACTTCAATAGTTGAGCAACTTGGCAATGAATTCGAATTGATTTTGTTTTTACTTTGGTAACTTGCCTCAACCTTATTTCGATCACACGTTCCTAAATTTTCATATTGCGACTCATCAGCTTGATACCTCTATAATTTGAACAATTTTGAATGTCTCCTTTGTTTATTATAAAGAGGCACTACGATGCTTCTCCTCCATTCTTCATGTATTTTCTTGCTTCGCCAAATAACATTGATTTAATTTGTAAGCCAAGTCAAATCACGTTCACCTAAAACTCTCCAAACATCTATAGGAATGTCATCCGGTCCTACATCTTTCCCATGTCTCATAACCTTCAAAGCCTTCTCTACTTCCTTCATTTGTATTCTTCTATAGTTGCACGATTCAAGTAACTTTCACAACTAGCTAGATTTCCCAAAGTACTTCTGGAAGTATTGCTTCCATCTAGTCTCAATATCCTTTTGAGTAACAAACACGTGACCTTCCTCATTCTTAGTGCATCTCACTTGAGAAAAATCTTTGGTCTTTCTTTCTCTTGCTTTAGCCAGTCTGAATATATCCTTCTGTCCCTCCTTAAGTCGAGATTTTTGTCAAAAAAATTCATAAGCTTTGACTTAGCTTCGCTTACTGCCATGGAAGGCCGTATCGATATCGATATCGTTTCGATATCGTATCGATACGATATTTCGACGATATATCGCCGAAATAATCGCCCATATCGACGAGCCTTCGTGATGAAAATGCCTGGAAATCGGGATATATCGCCATATCGGTGCCCATATCGGTCCCCATGTCGATATCGATATATCGGCGATATATCACCGATATATCGCGATATTTCCTTCCATGCTTACCGCCTTCTTTGCTTCCTTCTTCGCTATTTTGTAGTTATGATAGTTTCATTTATTCTATCCTTATACATAGCTTTTAAAGCAAGCTCTTTTAATTTCGAGCTTCTCTTGCATCCCTCCACTCTACCACCAAGCCTCCTTTTGGCCTGGATGTCCTCCCTTTGACTCGTCTAGCATCTCTTTGGCTACCCTTCGGATACAAGAATGCTACTGCGTCCCACATCACATTAGCACTTCCGTTACATTCCCAAGATAAGTCTTCTAAAACCTTCTCCCTGAAGCTCGATTGCTTCAATTGAAGATTCCACCATTAATGTATAGAAAAATACAAAAATAATATAAATATAATGCACTGTTCAACTGGGACCAACAGATGAAAAAGCAGTAAGCCAAACTCCACATATCATTATCTTCTCCATGTGAACTCAAAATTGACCAAACTTACCTCCATTGTATTCCAAATTATATTATCTACTAATGAAGGTGGTTTCATTAAAAATGGAGTTAAGATACAAAAGCGGGTTTTGGGGTCACATTGTACTAAGGTATCTTTATATTTTATTCATGTACTCTATTCTTTATATTTTTTACTCTTTTATATTTTTAATTACTTGGTATATGATTGTAATTATAATAAAAATATAAATACTAAAGAAATCCAAATAAATAGTATATTATAATGCATAGGTGTACTATATCTATAACGAACATATATACAATTATTTATATATCTAAATAATCTCAGAAAAAAATAAATAACAATCAGTAAATATGTATTTAAATATACTATAAATATATAACATATATGTATCTATGATAATAAATTTAAAATACAAAATAAAAATAACATACATAAAACATAGGTATATTTACCTATATTTACACTTGTAAAAAATTAACATATAATAAATAAGTTGATAAAATAAATAAAAAGTACCTCAAAAATAGTACATTAAATAAGGAACCACTTTTATATTTTGAGTTTTAATTAACAAAATCATTTGTTATTTGAAAAATAAAAATTTCTTCTTTAAGTGGCTTTTATTCTTGTATTGTCTTACGTGGACCTATCAGGAGTGCCCGAGGGTTGATCCACAAGTCAATCCTCCCTTGTTCGCGTAAAGATGTGCCTTTACTCAGTTTCATGGCCTTCTTCACCGATTTTCGCTGCTAACCTCTATGACGTTTGACCTCGAGCTCTTCATGAAAATTATGCAGTTAACATCGTTGAACCTCTCCTGATGGTCCAATGGCAGCCATCTTTATCGATCTTTGCAAAAACCCTGGTCAAAGGTCTCCTCTCCAATCACATATATAAAACATCTCCTTAGTCATTTTTTAAAAATCTAATCCCATTTAGTAGACCATTTCTTCAACAATCCCTTGCCTAAGCGTGTCCTTCGTGATAGGAAATGGAGCTCATTAATTCACGACACGTAGAAGGACGGAGGAGGTCTACCATCACTGGAGACCCCTCTCAAGGTGGTTCAGCTCCCGGCCCTTCCAGGTCCGATACGCCATTCATTTCTTGCTCTTTCGATTCCTAATGTAATTAGTAGATGCTTTTTTATTTATTTTGTCTTGAATCGATTAAAATCCAAAGAATTAGTACACCGGAGCACTAGGCTCCGACCCTTCATTCGCCGTTTAAACCTCACTGTTTTGCCTCGCTGACCACTCCCATACTTTCCCTCCCATGTTCTACATATCCTAGATCTCTTAGCTCACCCTGATCTCGCTCAGATCAGGATCTCACACATCCTCTGCATCACCGGAGGTGCTCCGCCTCATCTCATCCCGCATTATTTCCACCGGAAGCTACCCCAGGAACCTTTGCCTTTTTGTTGTCAAGCTCACCATGTAGGTCCCTAAGACTGAGAACCTCATCTGAGGTGATTCTCGTCCAGGAGAAGCATCTCCAGGTATCGGAGCTTCGAAGACCTCCAGACCTCTCCCTAGCGAGGCATGGGCACTTATAGCACCCCCACTCTATGCGGGAGGAGCTCTGCTCCATTTTGAGACCTTTAGGAACCTTCCAGGTGGCTGCAACTGGACGCTACCTCTGATTGAAGCAGCCTCACGGACTGTTCTTCCCTATTCTTCCAAGCCATCACAACACCGTTGGATCAAGAACGTGCTCTAGGACCTCCAGTTGTCGTTGGATCCAATGCAACACATCCATCAGATCAAAAGGTGAGATCTAATCTCCGCCCTCCATCTGCAAAGCGCCATTGGCTCATCTGGAGCATCCATCTGTTAAGTGAACCCACGTGGCGCGCTGTCGACTGTTCCTCAACGCGTGATTGGAGGTGTACATTGCGCATCTCCCCTTTTGTATTGTTATATTCCATTTTAATATTTAAATGTTCCTATGTAGTGTAATATTATCTATAATATTTGCACTTGGGACCTCAAGATTTCAATTATTTGCATTTGAGTCCAGTGCCAGGTCATCTCACATGCCTGTGCGCATGAGGAACCTGGGCATTTTACCTGGACCCCCTCCAGGTTGTATGTATTTTTGTTTGGTCCCAAAACTTCAAATGCAAGTGTTAAACTTTTTTTTTGGATAAATTGCCTACTTGATGTTATTTATCTTAATTGCATTTATACCTCTATCGTGTGTATATGATATTTTATTTGTCCAAATATTGCATGTATGCCCCTAGACTTTGTTATGAAATACTATGAACTTTCTTAAAAATTACAAGTTTGCAACTTGGTCCCTATATTGCAGATTTAATTTTGTACTTGTATTTTAATTATTAAAAATACTATTTTGCATCTAAAAATTATAAAAAGTTTTCTTATGTACCTGGAATCATATTTTATCACATATAATTTTTGCATGACAATTAAAATCATTTTCCTTTTCATAAAAATTAAAAAACATTGCATTTTCTCCTATTTAACATTTAAAAATTCATAAAAATTATAAAATATTTGAAAAAAATCCAAAAAAATCATATAGGCTTAATTTATTATATTACATCTTTTGTACAAAATATTTTTGAAAAATATTGAGAAAAAACTCTTAAAAATTGCAAAAAAAAATAAACCTCATAAAAATTCTATAAAGATTATATAAAATCACAGAAAAATCACAAAAATATGTTTTAAATTCTTGAATTTTCATTCTATTAAATAGTATTTAGGAAAATTGATTTTGGGCTTAATCTGAATTGATAGATAATTACTAAGCCTATGTCAAGTTGATGAATTGTTCACTTCTTTTATTTTGAGTTTTTTCCCATTTAAAAATCCATAAAAATTCTCAAAAATTACACAAAAATCATCGAAGACAGAGAAGAATTTATAAACCCCAACAATATTTTTTTATTAATTTTGGCTGAAGTTGTTATATTTCAAAAAAACAAAAACATCTCTTTTCTATATAATACCTATACACTCATATATATGGGAGCTAGGAGCCTACACCTAGATGTAGGTAACTACCTACACCCTATATATAGATAACTACCTACACCCAGCTTTTTTCTTTATTTTTGGGTTTTTTTGAAGGAAACCTTAGGGGAATTTTCTTAATATATTGAGGAGAATATTTGTTTCAAGTTTCATGCAAAAAAAAACATTCCTAACACGTTTATCTAGAAAGGGCCAATTTCAACAATTCTAAGACCATTAAAATTTAGTAATCTTGATGTAGATGATGAAAGTCCTGGACTAAGTTGAATTTGGACTGCCAACATGTTGATATATAGTGATCTAATTCCCCAATAATTTTCATTTTAAAAAAGTCAAAAAATCTTGAAAAAAGTGCTAGGTGTAGGTAGTTATCTACACCCTCGGATGTAGGCTCCCTTTTTCCTATATATATTACTTATCTTAATATATATTGTTTTTATTTTTTTTAAAGACAAAAAGTAAAAATTTTGCAGAAATTAAAAGCATAACAAAATACATAGAATTGAAACAAAAAAAACACATCAAAAATCAAAAGAAACAAAAATCACTAAGTAGTTTATTTATCATTTCTCTACTCCGTATGCTCTTTGTGGTTCGACTTCTATTGCTTGTCATTGTGCATCTTTAGTAGAGTTTAAAATAAATTTTAACTCCGCACAAAGTTTTATTTCATTATAATTGTGGGTTAATTGTTGATCGATTCGCCTGAGTTGAGTACCCTTGTTGGGAAAAATGAACAACATGTTTATTCCATAAGCCCTAGGCTCTCTTATATAGGAGAGTAGCCTATGGTTAAATTACATAAAGCATACAACTGAAAATAAAATTAACGAAGGGATACAAGCACTACTCTATATGCATCAACACTCCCCCTCAAGATGGAGCATAGATATCAATCATGCTCAGCTTGGACGCACACTTCTGGAATGGGCCTCGAAGTAATGCCTTGGTAAATATATTAGCAGTTTGATTCTCTGAGGTAACATGAGATGTAGCAATGAACCCCTTCTGAATCATGTCACGTATGTAGTGACAGTCAACCTCAATATGCTTGGTCCTCTCATGGAATGCTGGGTTGTTTGCAATGAACAAGGCTGCCTGATTATCACATTCCAATTTCATAGGGAGCGGTATATCAAGACATAGATCCGTAAGTAGAGCTTTCACCCACATCATTTCTGTGCTAGCCTGGGCCATAGCCCTGTATTCAGATTCAGCACTGGATCTAGCTACCACTGTCTGTTTCTTGCTCCTCCATGAGACTAGAGCATCTCCAACATAGACTGCGAATCTTGAGGTGGACTTCCTGTCCTTGGGGCATCCTGCATAGTCTGCATCCGCACACGCTGTGATAGAGATCTCCTTTCCCTTCTTAAATAGCAAACCTGCACCTGGAGATGATTTTAGATATCTCAGAATCATGTGTATTGCATCCATATGGACCTGACGTGGTTGCTCCATGAACTGCCTCACGCGACTCACTGCAAATGATATATCAGGTCTAGTGATCGTGACATACAGTAGTTTGCCTACCAGTTCTCTGTATCTTCTTCTGTCAACCTCCTCTGTGTCATTATCATAGAGCTTCATGCTAGAGGGTCCATTGGTGTCGTGGCAGGCCGACACCCAAGCATACCTGTTTCACTCAATAAATCTGTAACATATTTCCTCTGCGACATTACTAATCCATATGGATTTCTAGCAAATTTTAGCCCCAGAAAGTATCTAAGGACTCCCAGGTCCTTGGTGACAAATTCGGTTCCCAGTTTTTCTTTCGCCTGCTTTATGCCCTGCTCATCATCTCCTGTAATCAAGATGTCATCTACATAAATCATGATTACAATAATACCTCTAGCAGTCTTCTGTACAAACAAGGAATGATCAGCATTGGAGCGTTTGTATCCTTGTTTCTCGAAGAGATCTGAGAGCTTCTGAAATCATGCTCTGGGGCTCTGCTTAAGGCCATAGATAGCCTTATGTAATCTGCATACCTTGGAATACTCCCCCTCAACAGCAAAACTAGGTGGTTGTTGCATATAAACTTCCTCCTGCAAATCTCCATATAGGAATGCATTCTTCACGTCCAGCTGATGGAGCGGCCAGTCTCTAGCAACTGCAACTGACAACAAGATCCGTAGAGTGGAATGGCGTGCCACTAGGCGTGCTAATCGAATCGAATACATTCGAATCCACTTAGATTCAGATTCAATTCATTAAAAAATTTTCGAATCCGAATTCAAATCGAATATTACACGAATTTCTAATCTAAATTCAAATTCAATTCGTTTGGAGTTTTGAATATTCAAATTCGATTCATTTTATATCGAATTATAATTTTATTTAATAATGTAACTAATAATAACAATTTTATATTAATAATATTTTAAGTTCCAGAGAATTGAATAGACTTTGTGATAGTAATTTGTGAAAAAATAATTGACATAAATAAAAAACTTTAACATAAATGGTAAAATTCAATAGATAATATAAATTGCATGAAAGTACCTAACTTTTGTTGTTCATGTATGTCTCTTGCAATCCTCATTTCTCTTTTTGCACCGATGATAAATTGAATATGCAAAGAAAAAATAACTATTGACATCTTGATAAACCATTGATCATTTTCTTTTTGTACCTGTAATGAAAATTCAATCAATGCATCTACACCTTTCAACTTGCACTCCACCAACTTTCTCATTCTCTTTGGTAAATGATTCATAAAACCATTGATCTTTTCTTTCTATCAATCTTATTAATTATTTCAGGAATCGATTTTTCTATTTCTTCACCCTCTTCTTCCACTTTTCATTAATATCATCATCATGCTTAAACCCTCTCATGGACACTATCTTGAGAAGATGGTATGTTTGAGTTAGACTTCTAAAAACAAAATGAAAACACATACTCGAAACTATATTTTAAATTTCATACCAATATAGAAATACAAGATATAGATTAATAGATATATATGTCCAAAATAATAACCAGAAGATTGTGTTCCACGTTTCTCTGAAGAATCCTCATTATCTTCCCTCCTATTGTGACCTATCTCTATGATATCTGAGAAAAAAAGAATCACTAAATTCCATCAGAACCATAAAAGATCGATGTGAATTGACTTATGGAGCTGAATCCAATATCTGAGGTATATAAAAACCGGCAGACCAGACTGAGAACTCAGTCGGTATGGCTTTGATCTTCAATTTTCTAATATGTAACATTCTTACCTCATTTCAATGCACTCTTATGGGGGCGTAGTTGATCTTATTAAAGATTATGATAATATTTTCTTCTTGATAATCTAGTCCCCTTGTAATCTTGATGAGAAATGGAATTTAGTTGCAGGTATGATCTTTTGCACATTAACCATTTGAGCAAAGCTCGAAATCCATGAAATCTATACATACCATATTTGTCTCCAAGATATTATTTGTATTCAAATGCTTGGTTGTCCTTATCATAAGATCTGGATATTACAATGGATGGGAGGATTAAGAGTATGATTAAGGAAAAGATTGTTAGAAATTTTAAATCTATGACCTCGGGATGGTTTTTAAAAATTTAGTATGTGTTTGTTTACAGATGATGTTTTTTAGAATCAAATAAATTATTTGGATAGAACCCAAATCTTAAGATTTTAGGGTAAAAGGGGGATGTGTGGTAATACCGGTAGCTGCGAGGGTGATGGAGATATGCTAGCGACGTTGGTGAGTCTAGAACTAGTGTCGTTGTCGACGACGGGGGAGAGCGGGAGCTGGTGGTGGTATGGTGTATGCAATGGGCACCTCAAAATTGGGATATTTAGAACAAAATGATGAAAAATTTTATTTATTATATTAAGTTATGTATCATGTGTGAGGATTTTACAAAATATATACTACATTTATTTACATATATGATGCTTTAACCATATCATATATGTGTGTGTGTCGAATCGAATCGAATTGTTATCGAACGAATCCAAGTGAATTCAGATTCGATTCATTTGGGAATCGAATCCAAAAGTTAAATTCAGATTCAGTTCATTTAATTTCGAATCGAACTTTTTTCGAATTTTTATCGAACGAATCCTAATCGAATTCGAATGATTCAATTCAATTAGCAGCCCTACGTGCCACAGGCGAGAATGTGTCAAGGTAATCCACCCCGTATGTCTGTGTAAAGCCACGTGCAACAAGACGCACCTTGTACCTATCAATCGAGCCATCTGCATTGTGCTTCACTGTAAACACCCACTTGCAACTCACCGGTTTCACATCTGGAGGTATAGGAACCAAACTCCAAGTTCCTCTGGACTGAAGTGCCACCATTTCTTCCTTCATTGCTAGCCGCCATCTACTATCCTGCAGAGCATCTTGATAAGTTCGTGGAATATCTACAGCTCACTGTGCCATCACAAATGTCCTGAAATCTCCAGATAGTCTCTCAAAAGACACAGATGCTGACAATGGATATGTAACACAGCTCCTCTTCGATTTGCGTAGAGCAATGGGAACATCTAAATTAGCTGTAGTCTCATCTGGCCCCTGCAACATACTTTGCTCAGAAATGTCGTCAGATCCATCAATAGAAATATTTTCATTACATACCATAGGCGAGCTAGGAGATGAGTCATGACCATGAGCGGGAGGAGGCCTGCGGGTATAATGCAACGGTAGCGGTGAGACAGGTATATGTTGTGGTGGTGGTGGTGGTGGTGACGACATCTGAGGTGGTGGTGCTGGTGACGGCATTTGAGGTGGTGGTGTCATGTATATGGCATCAGTAGATAGAGGTGGTAGCTGCTTGTCTCCCGAGGCTGAAAAATACATAACAGATTCAAAAAATGTAACATCTGCACTGACCATATACCGTCGACGCAGAGGATCAAAGCACTTGTACCCCTTTTGAGTTCTGGAGTACCCAACAAAAACACATTTGACAGCCCTAGGAGAGAGCTTGTCAGTACCAGGCGACAACTGATGGACAAATGCAACCGACCCAAACACACGAGGAGTAAGGGTGAACAGATCCTTCCCAGGATAGATGAGGGAAAACGGAATTTGTTCATTCAAGACAGTGAAGACATACGATTGATTAGGTAACATGCAGTGAGAACTGCATCACCCCAGTAGGAGTAGGGAACATGACTCTGTATAAGAAGTGATCTTGTGACATCAAGAAGATGACGGTGTTTCCTTTCAGCAATTCCGTTTTGTTGAGATGTATGAGCACAAGATGTTTGGTGAACAATCCCTTTTGAGGAGTAATAATTGGCAAGAACATTGGTGCACAATTCTAAAGCATTATCACTTCTCACAAACTTGACAGATGTGGAGAAAACATTTTGTATTTCATTCTCGCGGAAGAGGCAATTCATCTCAGTTTCGTGGACGACGACCACGTGGTAGGGGTGGCCGTGGTCGTGGATCACAGTGTACTTACTATCATCAGACTGGTCATACAGACGATACATGCTACTCCAAGCATGGTTTCCCAGCATTTGCGTGTGCAGCAGAACAGATTCAGCATCAGGGTGCTATACATGCAGTAGATCCACGATATGATGACCTTGTGTCCTGATTGAGAGATATTATGCCTCCAGCTAGTACTCCTTCACATGTTTCAGAGAGCAGCTTGGACGTTGCTGCTACTGCAGAAGCTAGTACCTCAGGTAGCGCTCATACTTCTACTTTCTACCAGGGTTTAGGTACCTCAGAATGGATTCTAGATTCAGGTGCCACACATCATTTGTGTGGAGATAGATATCAACTCACATTCTACAAGCAAGTTTCCCCAGGAAGGACAGTCGTCATAGCTGATGGGACTCATTCTCCCATCACAGGACAGGGACAGATTGCCTTAACACCTTCTATGCAGTTGCAGAATGTGCTTCATGCTCCTAATTTCTCAATGAATTTATTGTCAATTAGTCAGATTACTAAGGATTTACATTATTGAGCGATATTTGACCCATCATCTCTTGTGTTTCAGGACATTCTCATGGGCAACGTGATTGGACATGGCTGTGAGCAAGACGGGTTGTATCGACTGGTCAATACACCTTATGCTGGAGCATCATCTCATTCCACTGGACCTGTCTCCCCTTTTCTATGGCATCTGCGCTTTGGTCATCTTCCGCTTCAGAAACTACGTCAAGTCCTTTCTCAAATTCCATCTCGCTCGTCGTTCAATTGTAAAGCTTGTGAGTTAGGGAAGCATCATCGGTCTGTCTTCCCTAGTCGTTAGAGTCGGAGCAGTAGCTCTCCTCTCCATTTGAGTTTTTTCATATTGATATTTGGGGTCCAAGTCGTGTTATCATCAAGGACACAGGTTCTACTTAGTTGCTGTGGATGATTTTAGTCGTTTGTCTTAGGTCTTTCTGTTAAAGAATAAATCTGAAGCGGGCAACACTATTATGAATTTTATTAAAGAAGTGCAAAATGTTTTTTCGGAATCTGTCACTGCGAACTGACAATGCCCTTGAATTCTGTACTCATACATTTTCTCGATTTCTTTCGTCCCATGGCATTCTTCATCAGATGTCTTGTGCCTATACATCCCAACATAATGGTGTCGCGGAGAGAAAACGTCGCCACCTTCTTGATGTCACCTGTACCCTTCTTATCCAGAGTTGTACTCCACCCTCTTTCTGGGGAGATGCGGTTCCCACTGCATGTTATCTCATTAACTGCATGCCCTCGTTCGTGTTGGGAGAGAAGATACTTTGTCATGTCTTTCCTGACAAGGAGTTGTTCTCCCTTACTCCTCGTGTCTTTGGGTCTGTTGCATTTGTTCACCAATTGTCACCAGGGATTGACAAGCTCTCTCTTAGAGCTGTCAAATGTGTTTTTATCGGTATTCCAGGACTCAAAAGAGGTATCATTGCTATGATCTTTTGTGTTGAAGATATTATATCAGTGCAGATGTCACGTTTTTTGAGTCTGTCATGTTTTTCTTTCCTACAGGTGACAGTTTGGTGCCATCAACCACTACTGATGAGATCTATATTCATCCTCCACCGTCCCCACCACCAATACCACCTCCGCCACCTCCACCACCGCCACCACCACCACCACCTCCACCGCCTTCCAGTTCTTTGGTTCCTCCTCTACCACACTACCACAGTCGACGGCCAGCCCCTGCTCATGATCATGGTCAGTCATCAAGCATGCCTCAGGTTTGTTCTGATAACATTAGTTCTAATGATGGGACTGGTGATACTTTCAACAAGAGCTTGTAGGGGGTGATTTGGATGGTGGTACAGCTGACGCAGAACTTGATTTGCCTATTGCGCTAAGAAAGCAGAAGAGGTCATGTGCTTCATATCTGATTGCCTCTCATGTTACCTTTGAGTGTCTGACAGGGGACTTCAGGAGGTTTGTCGTTGCCTTATCCGCTGTGAACATTCCACAGATTCACCAGGAGGCATTAGTTGATGGTAGATGGCGTCTGGCAATGGGGAAGAGATGGTAGCCCTTCAGTCGAGAGGTACTTGGAGCCTTGTTCCAGCCCCTACTGGGGCATCTGTTGTGAGTTGCAAGTGGGTTTTTACGGTGAAGCAAAATGCAGATGGCAGTATTGATAGGTACAAAGCTCGACTGGTTGCTCGTGGTTTTACTCAGACATATGGGGCAGATTATCTTGACATGTCTTCTCCCGTTGCTCGTCATTCTACCTTACGGATTCTTTTATCTGTTTTCGTAATTCGAGATTGGCCTTTGTTTCAATTGGATGTGAAAAATGCCTTTTTATATGATTTTCAGGAGGAAGTTTACATGCAACAGCCACCTGGGTTTACTGCTGAGGGGGAGTGTGTACATGTATGCAGACTTCATAAGGCAATATATAGCCTAAAGCAAAGCCTGAAAGCTTGGTTCCAGAAGCTCTCAGATTTGTTTGAGAAGCAAGGGTTCAAAAGGTCGAATGCTGATCATTCTCTCTTTGTACAGAGGACATCCAGAGGTATGACTGTCATTATGGTGTATGTTGACGATATACTTATTACAGGAGATGATATGCAGGGAATACAAAGAGCAAAAGAATTCTTGGGTCGTGAATTTGTTACCAAGGATCTAGGAGGACTTAGACATTTCCTGGGATTGGAGTTTGCTAGAAATGAAAAAGGACTTGTGATGGCTCAGAGAAAGTATGTCACTGACTTGTTAAGTGACACAGGTATGCTTGGATGTCGACCTGCTTCTACACCCATGGATCCAAGTATGAAGATGCATGATGATGATACTGAGGAGGTTGACAGGAGGAGATACATGGAACTAGTAGGAAGGCTTCTTTATGTTACTATTACCAGACCAGATATTTCATTTGCAGTAAATAAAGTGAGCCAGTTCATGGAGCAACCTCGTCAGGTACATATGGATGCTATACATATGATACTAAGGTATCTTAAGTCATCTCCAGGTGTAGGATTGCTATTTAGGAAAGAGGGCACTATTACTATCTCACCATGTGCAGATGCAGAATATGCAAGGTACCCTCAGGATAAGAAGTCTACATCAGGCTTTGTTATATTTGTTGGAGGGTCACTTGTCTCATGGAAGAGTAAGAAGCAAATTGTAGTTGCAAGATCCAGTGTTGAATCGGAGTATAGAGCTATGGCCCAAGCATGTGCAGAAGTGATGTGGGTTCACGCAGTTCTGAGAGATCTACATATAGATGTTCCTCTTCCCATGCCACTGAAATGCGACAATCAGGCTGCATTATTCATTGCAAATAACCCTGCATTTCACGAGAGGATAAAACACATTGAGGTTGATTGCCATTATATCCGTGATATGATCCAGAAGGGCTTCATTTCTACAACACATGTCAGCTCAGGAGACCAAATGGCAGACATCCTTACTAAAGCTTTACTTCGGTGTCCCTTTTAGAAGTGCTTATCGAAGATGAGCATGATAGATATCTATGCTCCATTTTGAGGGGGAGTGTAGAAGTTTATTTATGTTCTTGTATCTTGTATCTTTTATCTATTTATCTCTTCGTTTGTCTACCTTATGTAACTTGCCCATAGGCTTCTCCCTATATAAGAGAGTCTAGGGCTCAAGGAATAAACACAACTCTTATTTTCCCAATAATATTAAATTAGATAATAAATAATAGTGTTTACAGTATCGCGACACCCACGATCTACACAACGGGGTACAATGAGCCACCACATTTTCCGCATAGAAACTCTGATTGCTGAAAATTTTATCGTTACGGCCCAAGATGGCCCATAGCACAACGAAAGATGCCAAAAGCTCCTCCGGGGTATCGCTGCCCGCCCACCTAATTGAGCTCCAGAACTCGGAGAAGGCTCCCCGTAGCCAGCCAAGGAATTCCAAAGTGCCTCCATACCTGCGTCGAACCCTGGCACCTCATGAAGAGGTGATCAGAGTCCTCCTCCATGTCCCCACATTTGTCACAACGGGAGTTCATTAGACCCAGCAATCTACCTATGCGCACCTTGTCCAATAGGCGACCTCTTCTCAGACACCACAGAAAGACCTTGATCCTGCTAGGGATCTTTGTAGCCCAAATTATTTTGACGTCGTCCTTTAGGTCTCGCTCCTGGTCCTGCTCCCGCCTGTTAAATTCTCCGTAGGCTTTCTTCACGGTAAACTTGTCCCGCCACTTGAAATGGTCCTTGCCCGCAAATGGTAAGCTCAGCTGGGGCAGCGTTCCCTGCAGAGTCAAGTAGTCCTCTAAGCATTGCTCCGAAAGATCCGTCAAAAATAATGGTGCCCAGCCACCCTCCTGCATCGTCTGCGTGAGAGTAGCCTCCTTCGAGGCTGCCAGAGCAAACAGCCGCTGGAATCTGTCCTCAAGCTTCCCCTCTCCTGTCCAGTCATCCCTCCAGAATCGGAATATAATGCCATCCTCAACCTTCGGACGCACCTTAGATAGAAGCTGTGGCAGAACAACATGGATGGCGAACCATAGGGGGGATTCGAAGCGGACCCTATTCACCTCGAACAGGCCCGAAACCCCATATATCTTCATCAATAATCTATCCGCAAGAGAAGCAGAAGAATCCCACATTATTAAGATCCACTTTGAGATGAGCTCCTTATTCATATTCTCTACATCACGGATTCCCAGCCCACCATCCTCACGGTTCCTTGTCATCTCCTCCTAACTTACCAAATGCATTCCACGTCTTTGTTGCCTCCCATCAGACCAGAAGAACCTCCTTATAAGAGATTTGATCCTCCTTCTAACCCTTGTCGGCATCCATCTGGTGGAGAAGAAAAAGACCGGAATCGCTGAGAGCACATGCTTCAAGAGAACAAGCTTACCTCCTTTGGATAGAGTTGTCGCTTTCCAGCCTGCCAGTTTCTATTCCATCCGCATAATAACATCGTCCCAGTGCGCCGTCTTTAGTTTTCCCTCTATCAAAGGCAACCCGAGGTAACGAATCAGGAGGTTCCCCTGGGGGCAGCCCGTAACTGAGGCCACCCCGCTCCGCTCGTCCTCGCCCATCCCAAACAATATCATTTCCGACTTATTTTTGTTAATCTCCAAACCAGCCATGCCACAGAATATCTCGACAAGCTGTACCGCATTTGAATTCTGCTCCTCATTCCCCTCCAGGAAAAGAATAGTGTTGTCCGCATACTGCAGGAGGGGGATGGATATCTCCTCCCTACGATATCCCTCGCACCAGCCCGTCTCCACTGCCTCTCTGAAGAGAACTCCCAAGGCGTCAACAACCAAGACAAATGTTAATGTATTTATTAGTTTCTGTGCATCTCTCTGTTATTTTTATTTTCAGTTGTATGCCTTTTGTAATTTACCCATAGGCTACTCTCTTATATAAGAGAGCCTAGGGCTTATGGAATAAACAACTGGTTCATTTTTCCCAACATGGTATCAGAGCGACGGTCCTAGACCGGAGTTCTCGAAACCCTAACCCTATCCCAACCCTACCTGCCGGCCTCTCTTTCTCTCTCTCTCTCTCTCTCACCGGCGCTGCCGGGGCACACCGTACTCGCCGCGCCCCTCCGCCGCACGAGTGCGCAGCCGCACCAGCGCCCCTGTGCGCCTTTGCTGTCGCTCCTGCGCGCCTGCACGAGTGCGCCAGCACCGTAGCCCTCCGCGTGCTGCCCTTCTACTCACCGTAGCCCTCCGCGTGCTGCCCCTCTGTGCGCCTTCGCCTGTGCGCTAGTCCTCCGCGCGCCGCGCCCTTTGTGCGCTCATCCCTGCGCGCCTCTGCGCAGCATCTGCGCGCGACTGCACGCTATCTCCCGTGCTGCGCGACTGAGCGTGATCCAGCAGCGTGCGTTCGTGAATCAGCCCTAGGTGTGCGTTCGTGAATCAGCCCTAGAGCGCACACCTTCATCCAAATGGGTTTAGTTGCTTGAGGTCTACACATGCAACTAAACCCGTCTATGTCATTGTAGACAAATCTCATCTTCAGTCAATCGCTCCAATCTTCAGTTTCCAGTATGTCAGAAAGTAAGGCGGATATCCCATCCATTGGCGCCTTTCGTGGTCCAGCGCATATTGTCAAGATGGACGGTACAAACTATGAACTGTGGGCGATGCAGTTCATGAGCATGATGAAGTCAACATGTAAGAAGCATATTCTTACCGAACCTGTGCCTGCTGAGAAGACTGGAGCCAATGCCTCTTGGGAGGCCGATGACGCATACGCCAAAGTTTGGCTATCTGGTACGTTGGCGATTGAGATTGCCAATGACATTCTACATCAACCCACGACCAAGGATATGCGGGACATTCTGACGGCAACATATTCACAGGCGAAGAACGAGACAAAGATTCTGCAACTCCAGCATGAATTCACTATAAAGCAGAATGGTCGTCCTCTACATTCACTCTACACATCCCTGAGAGGGATGTTCGAGAAGCTCTACAGCTTCATGCCTCTGACAGCCATGCCAGAACAGCAGAAGACATATCGGAATGCGACTATGGTGGGCGTGTTCCTTGCTACACTTGATCCAGAGTATGAGGCGACACGATCCCAGATCTTGGCCGATTCTACCATTCCTCCCATGGAGGAAGCCTTCCATAGACTGAGCCGGATCACCGTTCCTTCCATGGCCACGAATCAGAATACTTCAGCCATGGCCGCCAACAGGGATCGGGGATTTCATCATCAGACCCGTGGACGTGGACCTCGTGGCAGAGGAGGCCGCACTCGGCTAACATGTACAGATAGAGCCTCCATCTGCTGCTACTTTGGATCAGCGGTTCGATGATCTAGTTGCCCGTCTAAGGGGCATTATTCCACTAGCCGGCCCAACACCTACTACTGAGAGTCAATCCGATGTTGCTGCTTCTGCCTCTACGTCTACTAGTGCTTCAGATAGCATACTTGCATTTACCAGTAGTACATCAGATACTTTACCATGGATTATGGACTCGGGCGCTACACATCATCAATGTGGCGATCAAAGTCTACTTACAGGATACTCTCAGATTCCTCCAGGCCGGACAGTGGTTATTGCCAATGGTAAACATTCTCCTATCACTGGTCAGGGGGAGATTAGACTGACATCTCTATGCAGCTCAAGAATGTGCTATATGCACCTGATTTTTCAATGAATTTGTTATCCATCAGTCAGATTACGAAGGATTTACAATGTCGGGCAATTTTTTATCCATCTTCTCTTATTTTTCAGGACATCCGTACGGGCAACGTCATTGGTCGTGGCTATGAGCAAGGAGGCCTCTACCGCCTAAATCAGACTCCATTCGCTGGAACCTCATCCCTTCCCACTGGACCAATATCTCCTTTGCTGTGGTATCTGCGCTTTGGGCATCTACCGCTTCAGAAGTTGCGTCGTGTGTTACCCCAGGGTCTTCCTCACACATCTATCTAATGTGAGGCGTGTCAGTTCGGAAAGCATCACCGGTCTACCTTTCCCAGTCGTCCAGGTCGGAGTAGTACCTCCAAGTTTGAATTACTTCATATTGATATCTGGGGTCAGAGTCGTGTACCTGATCATCAGGGACATAAATTTTATATACTTATTGTGGATGACTTTTCTAGTGTGTCATGGGTTTTCTTGATGAAAAATAAATCTGAAGCAGGCAATATTATTATTCATTTTCTGAATGAAATTCAAAATGTTTTCTCCACATCTGTGAAATTTGTGAGAAGTGATAATGCCCTAGAACTGTGCACTCATGTCCTAGCCAACTACTACTCATCAAAAGGGATTATCCATCAAACATCATGTGCTTATACCTCTCAACAAAATGGGGTCATTGAAAGGAAAGATCGCCACCTACTCGATGTCACAAGATCACTCCTGATACGGAGTCATGTTCCTTATTCTTACTGGGGTGACGCGGTTCTCACAGCATATTACCTAATTAATCGTATGCCGTCCTCTGTCTTGGATGACCAGATTCCTTTTTCCCTTCTCTATCCTGGGAAGGATCTGTTTTTCCTTACTCCTCGGGTGTTTGGTTCAGTTGCCTTTGTCCACCAGTTGTCTCCTGATACTGACAAGCTCTCTCCTAGGGCTGTCAAGTGTGTGTTTGTTGGGTACTCCAGAACTCAAAAGGGGTACAAGTGTTTTGATCCTTTGCGTAGGCGGTATATGGTCAGTGCAGATGTTACATTTTTTGAATCCGTAATGTATTTTTCATCCTCAGGTGATCAACAGCTACCTCCACTGACTACCGACGCCATATATATGACTCCACCTCCACCACTGTCACCACTACCTCCACCACCGTCACCACCACCACCACCAGTTCCACGTACTATCCCCGTTTCACCACTACCATTCCATTATACCCGCAGGCCTCCTCCAGCTCATGGTCATGACTCATCTCCTAGCTCGCCCACGGTATGTACTGAAGATACTTCTCTTGATGGATCTAATGATATTTCTAAGCAGGATATGTTGCAGGGGCCAGATGAGGACACAACATATTTGGATGTTCCTATTGCTATATGCAAAACGAAGAGGAGTTGTGTTACATATCCATTGCCAGCTTCTGTGTCATTTGAGCGACTATCTGGGGATTTCAGGAACTTTGTGGTGGCCTTATCAGCTGTAGATATTCCACGGAATTATCAGAATGCTCTGCAGGATAGCATATGGCGTCTAGCAATGGAGGAAGAGATGGCAGCAATACAATCTAGGGGAACATGGAGTCTAGTTCCTATACCTCCAGATGTGTCCCCGGTGAGCTGCAAGTGGGTATTTACGGTGAAGCAAAATGCCGATGGCAGTATTGACAGATACAAGGCCTGCCTTGTTGCACGTGGATTTACACAGACATACGGGGTGGATTACCTTGATACATTCTCGCCAGTAGCCCGTCATTCCACTCTACGGATCTTGCTGTCGGTCGCAGTCAATCGAGAGTGGCCGCTATATCAGTTAGATGTGAAGAACGCGTTCTTATATGGAGACCTACAGGAGGAAGTCTATATGCAACAACCACCCGGTTTTGCTGTTGAGGGGGAGTGTTCCAAGGTGTGCAGACTTCATAAGGCTATCTATGGCCTTAAGCAGAGCCCCAGAGCATGGTTTTTCAGAAGCTCTCAGACCTCTTTGAAAAACAGGGATACAAACGCTCTAATGCTGACCATTCCTTGTTTGTACAGAAAACTTCAAGAGGTATTATTGCAATTATGATTTATGTAGATGACATCTTGATTACAGGAGATGATGAGCAACGCATAAAGCAGGCGAAAGAGAAGCTGGGGAGCGAATTTGTCACTAAGGATCTTGGAGTCCTTAGATATTTTCTGGGGCTGGAATTCGCTAGAAATCCGTATGGGTTAGTAATGTCGCAGAGGAAATATGTTACGGACCTGTTGAGTGAAACATGTATGCTTGGGTGTCGGCCTGCTACGACACCAATGGACCCCAGCATGAAGCTTATGATGATGACACAGAGGAGGTGGATAGAAGAAGATACAGATAACTGGTAGGCAAATTGTTGTATGTCACGATCACTAGGCTCGATATATCATTTGCAGTGAGTCGTGTGAGCCAGTTCATGGAGCAACCACGTCAGGTTCATATGGATGCCATACATATGATACTTAGATACCTCAAATCATCTCCAGGTGCAGGTTTGCTATTCAAGAAGGGAAAAGGGATTTCCATCTCAGCATGTGCGGATGCAGACTACGCAGGTTGTCCCAAGGACAGGAAGTCCACCTCGGGGTTTGCAGTCTACGTTGGAGATTCTCTAATCTCATGGAGGAGCAAGAAACATACAGTGGTAGCCAGATCTAGTGCTGAATCTGAATATAGGGCTATGGCTTAGGCCAGCACAGAGATGATGTGGGTAAAGGCTGTGTTTACGGATCTATGTCTAGATGCACCACTTCCTATGAACTTAGAATGTGACAATCAGGCATCATTGTTCATTGCAAACAACCCAACATTCCATGAGCGGACCAAGCATATTGAGGTTGACTGTCACTTCGTACGTGACATGATTCAGAAGGGGTTCATTGCTACATCTCATGTTACCTCAGAAAACCAAACTGCCAATAAATTCACCAAGGCATTACTACGAGGCCCATTCCAGAAGTGTGCGTCCAAGCTGAGCATGATTGATATCTATGCTCCATCTTGAGGGGGAGTGTTAATGTATTTATTAGTTTATGTGCGTATCTCTGTTATTTTTATTTTCAGCTGTATGCCTTTTGTAATTTACCCATAGGCTACTCTCCTATACAAGAGAGCCTAGGGCTTATGGAATAAACAACTGGTTCATTTTTCCCAACAACAAACAACAACGGAGCTAACAGGCAGCCCTACCTGACCCCCTTCTGAGGCTGAAAGAAACCCCCCTCAGGTTTGCCATTCACCAAGACCGAAAAGAGGAGGTGGTGACACACCTCTTCATCCAATGAATCCACTGCTCAGGGAATCCTCTTCTGCGCAAAGAAAGCCAGATGAAACTCAAACTCACCGAATCATAGGCCTTTGCAAAGTTGATTTTCCAAAGTGCTCCCTTTATCCTAGACCTTTTCCAATCCATACATATCTCGGACGCCATAACGAGCCCGTCTGCTATCTGCCTCCTCGGGGTGAAAGCCGATTGTTCATCCATCACTACCGAGCCCAAAACGGACTTGAGTCGGTTAGCAAGGACCTTGGCCACATTCAGGTAGATAGCGTTTGAGAGAGCAATGGGCCTATAGTCATCTACACTAGCGGGGGTGTCCTTCTTCGACAGCAAGAAGAGCAAAGCACGGTTAATCTTCTCAAACCCTCTGTTCCCCATGTTGAACTCAGTGATTACCTCCATAAGTTCGAACCTCAAAGTGTCCAAGAACTCCTTGTAGAAGAGCACTGGAAAACCATCCGGGCCCGGAGCCCCGTAACCATTCAAACCCCAAATTGCCCGCTTCACCTCTTCTTCCGAGAAAGAGGAAACCAAAGTAGCCACCCCCGCATCTGAAAGGGACCCCACGCCCCTTCCCAGTCATCCCCAGTTGTTCCCCCTCTTCCTCCGAGCCATATCAGCACAGTGATCCCTCAAAGCTCTCCCCAATGTAGCCTCCCCCGACACCCGGATTCCGCCGATCTCCACCTCCTGCAAGAAGTTTCTTTGGTTTCTTCTAGATGCCACAGTGTAAAAATATCTCGTGTTGGCGTCCCCTTCCCTCAGCCACCGTTGCCTAAATTTTTGCCGCCATTCCGCCTCTTCCTTCTTGTCTTCGATGAGCAGCTCCTCCATGCGAGCAAGCCTCTCCGCCATTTCCTCCTGGGTAAGCCCCATGTTGTCCTCCACAGAATCCATTTTGGAGATCGCCGTCTGTAACTCCGCCCTCTTTGCCCTTCTCCTTTCCCTTGCGTCCCGGCCAAAAGAAATAAGGAAGGATCTCAATTCATGCAGTTTCGTTGAGAATCTAGACATCGCGCTGCCCTCAACCGCGCACGTCCTCCAATGCTCCGCAACCATTTCGTTGAATCCATCTTCGAGCATCCAACTTTTCTCGAATCTGAAGAAGAATATGCTCCTCTCGCCTTCCCTCGAGGACCAAATAATGGGGGTATGGTCTGACTGAACCCGCGGAAGCGCCCAAGCGTGAGAATTTGGGAAAGAATCGATTGTTGGCTGCGATAGTGAACTTACAGCGGGCATGGGACGCGAAGGGGCACAACCCCCTGGAAAGTCCCGAAGTGGATATGCCTCAGAAGCCGAGGTGCCGACTCGCCTTCCCGTGGCTCTTCGAGTTCCGACCCTTTCTCTCCCCAACCGCAAGATTGCCTCCATGACTCGACCTTGCCGCCAACGACCCTTCAACTTCCTCCATAAGCGCCCCCTCCGACAGCGGCTTCAATCCCCCGATGGTCCTCCTCGTCGGTGACTGTCGATCGCCATCCATCGCTTGGCGCCCCTCGACCATCACGTTGCACACACATCCTTCCTGTTTACATCCATCAAACCTATCCGCATCATCCAAGAGTACAAGGAGATGCCTCCCTCTTACCCGAAGCCTCCTCAACCCAAGTGCCTCACCCGAGATCTTTCTCACTTTTACCACAGGGTCGAAAGGCTCTCCGGGAAGACGACCAGAAGTCTTGACCTGAAGCACTTCCGCCACCCCACTCAACAACTCCCTAAAGTCTTGCAGGCTGCGCATTCCAACCGGAACCCCCGAAAGCCGAAGCCGAACCACCGGTGCTGGCTTCCCAACACCGTCTGAGGGTCTCGGACTTCGCCATCTCAGCAGGGAAGCACCATCCTTTGTCTATCGCAGCAACTCCCAACACTCGTGATTAGAAAGGCCCCTAGCCAGGAACATCAGAAGATCCACATCGGAAGAGCCCTGGAACAAAGCTTCACCTGGGCCATCCCCCTCTCCCACCAGCGAACATGACCATCCGGGGCCAATGGGACCCCCCCCGGTCAGAGGGCAATTGCGAGCCCTGTGAGCGTGCCGACGACATCTGAAGCACCGGATCGGCTCCCTGCACTGACTTTCCCAATGGGTTATGGATCCACATCGGAAGCATCCCTTGCCGAAAGGATTGAGGATAGAGCATGAGGTAAAGACCTTGGCATCCCCGGTCATTCGGCTCCCGACCTTCCTCCCTCGGACCACCTCCCGCATTTCCGCCCCGGACTCCTTGTCGCCTTCCTCACGCAAATAGACCACTCCCCTCGTTGAAGTCTTCTCACCACGCCGGTCCACCGATTGAGGCTTGCTGGCGCGTATCACCCACCGAAGGGCATCACGCTTCCTCCCTCTCCCCTTCATCCGCTTATTCATCTTCTTAAAGACAGAAGGGCTTATATGCAATTATGGGAAAGTAGAGGGTTGGCACTGCAAATGCCCCACACCACGTATGCAATACACGTGCTTCTGCTAGGCTCGGATAAGCAAGCTCGTGCTACATGGCCTACGCAGCTGCTTCGGGTATGGTTCGGTACCCGAACCTCAGAGTCGAAACGGTGGCTCGGAAGGGTACTACGTTAGTCAATGGAACCGTTGGATTATGCCTAAATCGGATGCATCCAACGGTAACTGTAACTCGCACTCTTCTTCTCCGTCGTACAAGATGGCGACTATTTTTGGGCTCTAGAGAGAGCCTCGATCCTCTGTCACATCGCTACTGGTGCTCGATGAGGATGGTTGATGACTCCGCGAAGACCAGGTGCTGTGAAGGAGGTGCGAGGGATTACAAAGTAGCACTTCGAATCGAACTAATCGGAGAAGAAGTGCATGACCGAAGCAAGCTCTGAATCTCCGACCATTGAACGTTTCATGTACTTGCAAGTGTTACAAGGAAATAAGCGAAGCAAAAACACAATGCGCGCGTGCGAAGGTGAACAAAATTGAGGGTTGTATCGGAATGGAGAACTGAGCCCTAATGGGTTCTCCAGGTTTAGCGAGCTCGGAGAAAGATCGAGGTGAAACGACTATGGATAAGTGGATTAATGACAGGGAAGAGAATGCGTGGATCGGTGATGACTGGCAATGGTGTTGATGAACTCAAATGAGGATTTGATCAAGATATGTAGACTAGAAAATGAAGCAAAAATGGAACACAAACAAGATCAAGGAAACTTACCTGAAATATGAAGATACGAAAATGGATAATTGAAGAGGAATCATGGCCCGGGAGTTGGAGCGGAAGAAGCTCCGGTCATCGCTTCACGTTCTTGGCTGAAGAACGAAGCTTGAGCAACACTCTAATGGCTACAGCACGTCGGAGATGACGTGGATCTCGCCGGACTTAGATCAGTCATCGTTGCACTCAATCGTTAACTCGTACTGTCACTGGAGATTGGAGAGGCTAGGGGACAAGTCCCGGAGTGATCGATACGGTTGCCGATGGTCGGAGGTGAGGTTTTGAGAAGGTGGTGGTTTGGACGTTGTTAATTGAGGAAGGTAGTTTCAACCATCACCCACGGAGAAATGAGAGAGAAAGAGGAGGAGTTAGGGATCTGTCGTGAATAGGGGAGGAACGACGAAGAGAGATGAGGCGACGGTTGGAGCGTAGGTTGCCGGAGTTGGTTGAGGGAAAAGGGAGAAGTTGGACGCAAGTGAAGAGTTGTCTTTTGAAGATGGTGAGCGGAGGTTGAAGATGTAATCTAGGTCGTTGAATCAAGATCCAAAGGTCCAGATTGCAGGCGATCTGGATGATGGGAGGTGGCCACGTGGGCGGTCGTGGAGGCGCCCCGTGGCCCAATAGGAATTAAGAAAAATAGAGAAAACAATAGAAATTAAATAATAAATAGCTAGAATCAGAATTAGAAAAAATGATGAACATGAAAGTTACAGACCTCAATGAGATCTACAACTTCCATGTAGAAGTCAAAGAGATCAGAGCTCATTTGTACATAGATAAAAATTAAATACCTATTAAAACAATATAAAACCATTTTCTTTTATTTTCTTTTTGTTATTTTATTTCGATTTTTACTTTATTTTATGTTAATTTGTTTATATACAATATTATTCTAATTTTTATTTTATTTTTAATAATAAATAAATAGATAAAATAATAGCACAATAATAAGGTTATATAAATATATATTAATTAAGGGTCAATTATTTACAACGCATAAATTGCTAATTTATGTTAATTGTCAATGAATTTTGTTGATTTACTTAAGTAAGAGAGATAATATTGATAGCTAATGCTGATAAATATGGAATTTATCAATGCGTGTGCATGTCTGTTGCGCACCTGCATATGCATGTGTGTGTGTGTGCTCGCATACCATGTGTGTGTATGCATGTGCGACATTGCATAGCTCCATGCATCACATCTTACATCTCGCATGAAGTTTTGCCTCCTCGATGAGGGATATGCAATGCTGTGTGAAAGCACAGGTGATGTGGGGGGATGAGTTAAATGGGGCAGAAGTAGGGGAAAAGAATGAAGGTTAGGCGAAAAGGACCTAGAACTAGAAAAAATTCTCCAAAGTTGCTTGTCATGAATCATGTGATGGTTCACATCTACTTCTCTCCTGCTCTCATAAAGACAAGCTCTCATAGGATCAACCCTATAGTATAAAAACGCATGCCTCCTGCACTCTCTATTTGATGCTTTTGTTCCCAGGTGGCACAAATGAGCCAGTGGCCCATATAAGCTCATGGGTTCGTGGCTTCGCGTTGTTTGTCTGCAGACTGAGTTGGTTTTCATAAGAAGACGGTTGTAGATATTATATTATAATTTGTGAATTGTGAGGAAATGTCCGCGTAGACCATTATCAGTGTTGCTATTTAACATGTCAATACGTGCATCGGCTTCTTCGTTTCAAATGCCTCACTATTGATATAAAGATTGGTTGGGGGTTGAAGTTCAGAAGGATAAGTATATAACTCATAGAAGTCTCACGTGACTTATATCATTGATAGAAGGCCAACAAAATAAAACCTAGGTTGTATAACTCCTATATGTCGTGTTGAGATATGTGTATTTTCTATTATCTAATTTTTTATTTCTAATTTCTTTATATACCTCTCATGTAATTAATCCAGGGCTTTTCTCCTACATAAGAGAGCCCTAGTGTCTCTTCTAATGCAAGTAATTCTTTTCCTCCAACATGGTATCGAAGCAACGGTCCTAGACCGGGGTTCCCATATCCCATCAACCCTAACCCTAACCCTAACCCTACACCCCCACCCAACGTGTGTCGCCGGCAACCACCCTCCCCGTTCCCACGCGTGCCACCGGCAGCCCAGCCGCCAGGGGGCTCCCATCGCTGCCCAGCGACGGCCGGCGCCGTTGAACCGACCCCTCCCAGTGCTGGTTCGGCCCCCACATTCGTGGTCCTGTTGCAGTTTGGACATTTCTGCAAGCCGCTACGGTCTGCTTTTGGTTGGATTTCGTGATTTTCAACTTATAAATCACGTCTTCTTCTGACTCTAGACTACAACAAAAATTGATGAGGATGGTTGTACGAGTCTACAGGTACAACCAATCGTTTATATGATTATGTAGACTCATTCAGAGCAGTCTGCTCAGTTTTGTTATGGGCATCGACGTTCTTCTTACCATGTCAAAGAACAAGTGTGACGTTTTTTCATCGTCCGGTGTCTTCAAGGGACCGACTCCCATCGTGAAGATGGATGGGACCAACGAGTTGTGGTACATGCAGTTTCGCACCCTTATGCGGTGCCATAACAAGGAGCACATTCTGACGGATTCAGAGTTATCGGACAAGACTGGGGCTAATGCTTCTTGGAAGCAAGACGATGCCTATGCTCGCATTTGGTTCTCCGTGGCACTCACCACGAAGATTGCCAACGATATTGTCAATCAACCCACAACAAAGGCTTGTGGGACATCTTAGCAGACACATATGTGCAAACAAGAATGAGAGCAAGATTCTACAACTGCAGTATGATATTTTTCGACCAAGCAGAATGATCGACCTCTTAATGCACACTCTCGCATCTTCGAGGAATGTTTGAGCGTCTGCACAGCTTTATGCCTATTACTACTAGCAATGAGCAACAACATGCATATCGGATTGCCACTATGACAGGAGTCTTTCTGTCATCTCTTGACTTTGAGTACGATGCAACGCATACTCAACTATTTACTGGAGAGACGATACATCCAATGGACGAGGTCTACAAGAGGCTGAGAAGGATCACTACATCATCCACTTCTATGGCCCAGACTCCCTCTGCTATGATAGCTTCTCGTGGCAGAGGGGGTACTTTACAGTTTCGCAGGCGCCGACCACGTGGTCGAGGAGGAGGATGTCAGCGTGTCCAATATTCAGATTGTCGTTGTCCTGGTCATTCTGAGGAGACATGCTATCTGAAGCATGGGTATCTTGCATCTGCCCGTGTTGCTGAGCAGACCGAGCATACTTCTGCTCCTGCTCATGATGCGTGATTTGATGATATTGTTTCCAAATTGAGAGAGATGATTACTACTCCTACCACTTCGGTTGCAGATACTTCAGATGTTGCAAATGATGCCAGAGCCTCTTCGAGTTCGTCAGGTATTGCTTATGCACTTACCTGTTGCAACAGTTCAGATTTGATTGATTGGATCATGGACTCTCGAGCGTCTCATCATATGTGTGGAGATCGAGCATAGTTTAGTTCTTACAATTCTATCCCTCCTGGTAGATCAATTGTGATTGCTAATGGGATTCATCTACCCATTGTTGGTCAGGGAGAGATCGTTCTAGCTCCCTTGATGTGTCTGCAGACTGTCTTACATACTCCAACATTTCAGATGAATCTTTTGTCTATTAGCCAAATTACAAAAGATTTACACTATCGTGCCATATTTGATCCTTCTTCTCTTGTGTTTCAGGACATACTCACGGGCAGGGTGATTGGATGTGGCCGTGAGTGGAGAGAACTTTACAGACTTGTCCAGCCTCCGTGTGCTGGTGCTGCTATCATTCCTCAAGGATATGTTTCTCCTTTCATGTGGCATTTTTGTTTTGGACACCTTCTGCAGAAGTTGTGTCGTGTTCTACCTTAGATCAGGTCATGTCATTAAATGATTTCTTATTGAATTTAAGAATATCTTTTCTGCTAATGTGAAGTTTATTCATACTGACAATGGCTTGGAGTTTTCCACTTTACAGCAGTCTAATTTTCTCCGATCTCTTGGTATTGTTTATCAGACATCTTGTGCTTATATTTCACAACAAAATGGTATTGTTGAACGCAAACACTGTCATCTTCTGGATATCACGGGGACTCTTTTGATTCAGAGTCGAGCTCCTCATTCGCTCTGGGGTGATGCTGTTCTCACTGCTTACTACTTGGTGAACCGCTATCCTTCCACTATCCTTAGAGAAAAGGTTCCCTTCTTAATTGTGTTTCCTGAGAAGGACCTATTCTCCCTTACTCCTAGGATTTTTAGGTCGGTGGCATTTGTCCACAATTTTACTCATGGTCGTGACAAGCTCTCCCCTAGAGCTGTCAAGTGTGTCTTTGTTATTTATTCTCGTACCCAGAAAGGGTATAGATGTTTTGATCATGTAGGGAGAAAGTATTATGTTAGTGCTGATGTCATATTTTTTGAGTCTATTATGTAATTTTCTCCTACAGGTGACAAGTTGTCTAACGCTGATTCTCGCGAGGATGTTTTTCTTCCTCCACCTTAGTTATCTCCACCATCTACACCCCATGTTGAGTCTCAGTCATCTCCACCTTCACCTCCATCTACCCTAACATAGTTCCTACCACGGTTTTACATTCGCAGGTCTTCCACTTGCCCCTCTGCTGATGCACCTTCCCCATCGTCCAGCATGCCTTATGTATGTAATGAACACATAGTTTCTACTGATGGCACTGGAGACTTGAGTGTTCCACAGGATACTACATAGGAGGAGTTGATACCAGAGAACTGATGACCTGGATATAACTATTACCTTGAGGAAGCCGCATCGTAACTATGCCACGTATCCTCTAGATGTGCATATTTCATTGGACCATCTTTCAGAGGAGTACAGGAGGTTAGTTGTGGGACTCTTTGTTGTGACTATCCCACGAACATATCAGGAGGCTGCACAAGATAGTTAGTGGCGACTTGCCATGGTGGAGGAGATGGTCGCTTTGTAGTCTCGTGGTACCTGGAGCATTGTTCATGCTCCTCCAGGAGCCTCTGTTGTGGCGTGTAAATGGATCTTTACGGTGAAGCAACGGGCAGATGGCAGTGTGTATCGCTACAAGGCAAGGCTTGTAGCATGTGGGTTCACCCAAACTTATGGGATGGACTATCAAGATACATTCTCTCCAGTAGCCAGACACTTGACACTGGGCATTCTTCTATCAGTTGTTGTTTCACAGGACTGGTCTCTTTACCAACTCGATGTGAAGAATGCATTTCTATATGGCGATTTACAGGAGGAGGTATATGTGCAGCAGCCACCACGGTTTGCTGCTGAGTGGGAGTCTCAGAAGGTGTGTCGGCTCCATAAGACGATTTATGGCTTGAAGCAGAGTCCGAGAGCTTGGCACCATAAGCTATCAGAGTTGATAGAGCAGCAAGGGTTTGTGCGGTCTACTACGGATCACTCACTTTTTGTTTAGAGGACACAAAGAGATATTGTTGTTGTTCTTGCCTATGTTGATAATATTGTTGTCACAGGGGATGATGAGCATGACATTCAGGCTGCCATGGAGTTCCTAGGTCAGCAGTTTGTGACTTAGGCCCTTGGCAATCTTCAATACTTCCTTGGATTAGAGTTCGCCAGGAACCAGCGTGGTCTTGTGATTACCCAGAGGAAGTTTGTGTGGATCTTATTCTAGAGACAGGTATGACAGGGTGCAAGCTTGCTACTACCCCTATGGATCCGAGTATGAGATTATATGATGATGACATTGAGGTGGTAGATACGAGGAGATATAGAGAGAGCTTGTTGGGAAGATCCTATATGCTACCATTACCATGCCATACATATTCTTTGTTGTGAGCAATATTAGTCAGTTTTTGGAGCAACCCAAGATGGTTCATATGGACGCAATCTATATGATTTTGAGATATTTGAAGACTTCACCTGGTTCTGGTCTAATATTCAGCAGAGGTACCTCCCTTGATGTGACAGCTTGTGCAGGTGCAGATTATGCAGATTGCCCTAGAGATATGAAGTCTACTTCTGGATTTGCTATTTTTGTTGGGAGATTTCTCGTATCATGGAAAAGCAAGAAGCAGACAATGGTTGCTAGATTTAGTGCAGAATCTGAGTACAGGGTCATGGCACAGGGAAGCACAGAGATGATGTGGGTTAGATCTGTCTTGACTAACCTTGCTATTGAGGTTCCTCTTCCCATGCAGTTGTTATGTGACAATCAAGCAGCTCTATTTATTGCTAATAATCCTGCTTTTCATGAACGGACCAAGCATATAGAGGTGGATTGCCATTATACCAGAGACATGATCCAGAAAGGTCTCATATCCACCAACCATGTTCCTACTGTAGATCAGACGGCTGCTATTTTCACCAAGGCTCTTGCTAGAGGTTCATTTCATAGGTGTTGTTTCAAGGTGAACATTATAGACATATATGCTCCATCTTGAGGGGGGAGTGTTGAGATATGTGTATTTCTTATTATCTATTTTTCATTTCTATTTTCTTTATATACCTCTCATGTAATTAACCCATAGCTTTTCTCCTATATAAGAGAGCTCTTGGGTCTCTTATAATGCAAGAATTCTTTTCCTCCAACATGTCGGGTTCTAAAATCCCATGAGTTTTTTGTTAGAATCCGTTGACATAACCCCACCATAATCTTGGGGTGGTTAAGCAATTTACTCTTATCTTTTAAAAATATGGATTAGTAGGATTTTTATAAAGCAAATGATATTATTGATAAAGATCAGTTTCTTGCTTGGTTTTCATGAATTTACAGATACTTGTATCATGCTTTGTGAGGACTTCCCATTTTGAAGAGTACCTCTGCGTTAAGGTACAAAAAATTCTTTAGCTTTCCTTTATTTTTTAGTGCTGGCATATAGAACCAATACTTGTATTATTAGTGTCATTAATGCAATCTGGCATTGCGTTTTTTGGCATGACGAAGAATCTGTTTATTATGATTGAGTTACTTGGAAAATCTGCATTATCGAGAAGAAAATTGATGTTATAATATCATCAATGTTGACTAATTTGTACTATTAAACTAGATTTGTAATTTTGATATATACTTAGTGATGTGATAGATTGACCAACTACCTTGTATGATATTATGATACAACGATTGTCATATAGACCCGAATCATACAACAATTGCTTCCATTGGAATTATTTGGAGGATGCATTATATATATATTATATATATCAAACAAAAAGATGTACAATCAAACTATTTCTCGATTCAATAGAAGTCTCAAAAAGTTATCTCTATTATTTAATAAATGTCTGGAACCTGGATTACTAATTAGTTGAAAATCCGGCAATCCGGAACTTTTTTGGAATGATATTCAAGAGAAGAACAACAACAACAACAAACAACAACAAAGCCTTTTCCCACAATTAAGCAGGGTCGGCTACATGGATTCTTCGCCTCCATTCAGATCTATCTTGGGTCAATCCCAGGCTTATATTCAAGAGAAGAACATTCTAGAAAATTTCATTTTTATTTACTAGATTGCAAAATTTTGTGTGATTCAGTAATAAATAAAGAAAAATTGAAAATAAAGAAGAATTAATTACAATAAAAAATTATAAATAGACATTTAACTTTGGTCCAACTGGTTATTTAGCTTAAGTCCAACTAGCTCTTGTATATATAGAATATAAATATAATTCCTTGTAAATCTCATGATTTTAACATTTTTCCATTATTTATTAAAATTAAAATTATTAAATGTGTATGTGTGTGTGTGTGCATACCACTTAAATGACCTGGTGGTTGTGCAGTATGCCTACCACCCAAAAGATCAGGGTTCAAATCTCCCCTTGTGAGGGTTGCGTTAGGTAGTCGACAGCTAGCGTAAAAAAATAGTTGAATCTTTTAATGTGGATTTTAGCAAGAATCCATATAGCCGACTCTACTTATAGTAGGAGAAGGCTTCACCATTTATATATATATATATATATGTATGTATGTATGTATGTATGTATGTATGTATATGTAATAGTAACATTATTACATTACATTATTCGCGAAGAGCTGGATGAGAAGAAACTTTCATGTCTAGTTATGCAGTATTTCTTCCATTTCTTCCAAAGAATCTCGTAATTGTTCCAGTGCAACTAAAATAAATTCTTTAATCATAAAAAATAAATTGAGATACATGTAGTTTTCGCAACTCAATATAAATAAATTTTCATTTTAAATTCATTGCAATTAGTTCATCTTTTTTTCTAAGACAAAAATTAAAAAAAATCATTTTTTTAATTTTCATAAGCGATCCTTATAATATATTTGCATAACTATTTTATAATGAAATCAAAAAATGAATGTATCAGGGGTAAATTCACTTTAAAAGTAATATTCCTTAGATACCCATGTGATGTTCGCTGCAAATTTGAGTTTACGTCAAATACAAATGGAAATGCATTGATAAAGAAATCTTCTAGAAACAAAATTATGCCATGTTTTCTAAAAATCATTCTTTTTGAGGGGTACCCCATAAGAATAAATGATAGGAATGCAATATAGAATGAATAGTATTAATAGTTATTCTAGTTCTATGAATTTTTCTAGAATGTTCTTCTCTTGAATATGTTTCAAAAAAGTTCCGGATTGCCAGATATTTTACCAATTAGGAATCCAGGGTTCCGGGTATTTATTAGATAATTGGTGATTTTAAAAGAAGATGGTTTTTCATTGCAGATGCTTCATTTGAAATCCAAGGCTCAACTTCATTTCAGTTTATATTTTCTCGATTTCTTACAATATACCTTATTTGGATTTACAGGAAGCTGTTATGTTAGACCTTTTGAGGGTTATCCACCATCATCGTGCTCGACTAGCTACACCAATCCGCACTATTCAGAATGCATATGGTGAACCTGACTTGGAAGATACGCCCTTTGCAGACACCATGTTTACCCGCCGAAGACATGATCTTTACCTTGTTGATACCTTGTCGAAGATTTACAATGATGCCAATGGCAGCTCACTGGTATCTGAGGAACCACCGTCCAGAGCAGCTATCATACTGGAAGATACTAATACGGCCACGATACGAAAACTGAAGGTAATCAATTCAGGATTGTCGCCCTTGAAAGCTAGAGCAACAATTGACACCGAAGATGGTGAGCCACAGGAGAAGACACCCAAGGGGGGTGTGTTGGATAAAAGGACTAAAGTAGCATCAAAACCTGAAGTTGAGTTAACTGAGAGAGCAGATGCTGAGACCGTGAAGTCTGCGGGCCATGTAGGAGTAGATGCTGCAACCATGAAGTCCGCGAGCCATGCAGGAGCTGTAAAGGATAAGTCTCCAAATGGCATACGTTCTATGGCATTGCAACCAAAGCAGGAGGTGGAGAAAGTGCACACGAGCACACAACATGTAAACATGCTGATGGAAGAAAACATTATTCTCGGAGTGGCCCTTGATGGAATGAAAAGGACACTGCCCATTGAGGAAGAGTCGGGTGTTGCGCAAGAAATGATGAAAGAGTTGGTTGCCTTCAAAAATGGAGGGGAGGTTCCTGCACACGTAAAGGATAAAAAGGATGCCCAGGCAATTGCTGGCAAGGATACCGACAGATCGATGTGATCAGGACAAGGGTCGCAGGAGAGGAGAGACTAGAAGTATGTGCTAGGCATTGCGGATGCAGGTAGAAGTAGCACATAGAAGCTGCTCTTTTTCCAAGCTTTCTATGTACTGCATTGCATGTATGTTCTAATCAACGGTAAATGTAAACTTATGTATCTATAGCTAAAGCTGGGTTTCAACATGTTCCTTTCTCCATCTCAGCGCCACCCCCCCCCCCCCCCACCCCAACCTCTGGCCTCTCTCCTGCCCTCAAGTAAGGCTACTGCATACACACGTCATTCCACCATCGATGAAGGTTATTCATTAGGAAGAAGCATCAGCTCAACACTACTGCTTCACAGCTCTATGGCTATTCTTCGAGGATGTGCACCCATAGTCGTCACACGGGGAAAGAATGACAATAACATCCAGCTATCAATCGCTACATCAGCATACTAAATTGTGCAAAAAATTGTCATTAAATCAGTTACTTCGATGAGCCTTCTCGGTTGAAGATTTCAACCGCTGAGGAAGATGAATTGATACGTTGGTTGTGGGCAGATAACTCAAATAGGGTGTTGGAGATGGTGAGTGGTGCATCAAAACCTAGTCAATATTAGAATTCTTCTTCAAATGATAAAATATGTAATGATGATTTTATATGAACTATGGTGTGGTGTGGCTTAATGATTTTGAATCAGATCTTCATGTATTGGACGTAAATATTGGTGCATTTATCTATTTTTTATTTGGGCATGTTTTTGATTACATTTAGAGCTTGTTTGGTTGGTGGTGTACCTCGAGGTAATCCAGTAAATCACCCTACAAACCTTGTTTGGAATTATATCACAAATTAATGTAACATTACATCACATTATTTATTCCAACACTCTATCAATCCTCATAACCATCAAAACCGTTACTATTCACAAGAGGTTACAACAACCCAACCCAGTAAGCAAACTAGTCCTTATTGTTAGATGCCATTATTGAAATTCTCCTTTATCATCGTAGAGTTTGTTTTTTCCTGTGTAAGAGAACCCATAGTTAAAGTAATTTTTTCCATTTCAAACAAGTTAAGATCCGTCATCCTTTGAGATATTGAGATGCATCAATAGATTGAGTATTTTAAAATAATTAAGCTTTGTAGGCACGCACGCTTTCGGCTTTCGTAGCAATTTTACATACGTTGTCTCAAGTTATAGGGAAAATGTTTACAAGATGCTTGAAAATATGAAGCATGTGTAATATATGTAGGATTATCAGAATCTCGTTTTCTTCGATAGCAACTTTTTTCAATGCAAGCAAATACTGGCAGTTTTTAAAGTTACTTAACCATGCAATGATTGGGGCAGGTTAATTTTATTATGCAACTCATCAGTATTAGCTTGATTGTGTGCACTAATCTATATTAAAAGCGCAGAGCAGATTGCGAACAATAGATAGATTAACTGCAGGCCGGAACAGAGTGAAGTTTTCTTGTTCGACTAGAAAAGAGAGTTAAATTGGGAGCTGTTGTTTCAACATATGCAGTCTCAACCACATAATAATAACTGAAAATTATTGGGACTTGATCTCATATCGTCTCGTCTTGAACACCGGTTGTGGGGATGAACCACCGGATACAGATGTGGATGCGCAATCAACCATCACCACAGAAACACGTGAAGAAGAAGAATAAGACCACAATAAAACGGTCGTTGTCACCTCTTACGACCACTGAAGAAGAAAATCAGTAAGAAGTTAAATAAGTACAACTCTCATAGGTCCCTCACTCTCCCTTCTCTTCTCTCCCACCTCTTTTTCTCTTGTGGTACTCCCTCTTGTTGTGGTGTGGAGGCAATGCCCACATCTTCAACTATATATAGCCAACTTACAAATCAGAGTCATATTCCCATCAAGACTACACATAGAATATAACTCAATTACTATTAGATTAGTATTCCCCTCCTTCAGGATACCCAATCCTAATATGGCTCTTATTCCTGATATTACTCCAGCCTTTCAGTTATTTCCTCAAGCAATTCCACTAATCCAAAGAAGGTTTATTTTGAGTTCAGAGACTTCCCACTTAATCTCACTATGGATGTCCCTTAGATATTGATTTCTCCTACTATGCATAGGATACTTGTAACAGAACAGAACACGCTGATTGCAGAAGCGCACATACTTGTGAATGCACGGTTGTACCATTACCGAATCAAGCATGGTAATCAATGTGCATAAAAATTATTCATTTCCATATGGATCCATAAAACTCGTTCAGCCTAGAGTTCCTTTATTAATAAGGGTACATGCAAAAGAAAACGAAATAAATGCATAACATGGCGCTCAGTTTCAATGGGCATATAGGTATCCTTCCGAAACTTATCAATTAGTAATCCCGTGCCGGTACAACTTCTTGAAAAATGAATAATCCACCTTAGACCATAAATCGATTTTCATGTTTCCCTGAAAAAGACAAGAACACGTGTTTTGAGCCTAACGTGTAGTATATGCCGAGTTGGGGTCAAGTCGACTAGCGTAGAAATCAAGTCTCCTTATGCTATTTCAAAAAATTTAATGCATAGCATAATTATTCTAGATAAATATTCTTTACAAGGGATCTTTATAACTTTTGTAGATTTCCGACTTAGAATAGTATTAATAAAATACATTATCCATTGATACAATCCTTGAATATGCTCTTAATCATAAAATAATGTGCACGAGTTTCACTAATATTCTCTTGTAAAATGTACAATATCAATAGTTACATGAGTGTAATTACATAGGTGAAATCACGTCTTACTCCCAGATAAAACCGAAACTCTTCATCGGTCGTGTGTTCCACACAAGGCGGGAACACCTTCGTCGAGGTAACCGACGAAGGCCTTGGATTTAATCAGCAATTAATCCAACATATACATAATTCAATTAATTGCAAAAATGTGGTATTAAAATTTATTTTCTCTACCACAAAGTGCATAGCAAGCAAGCATATAGAGGTCGAACCACTGAGAGCAATACATGTAGCCTATGGTTTTCGTTTATGTACAAACCAAGTCATTCATTAAGTATAGATCCTTTTTGTGGGTTTTAAATTTTTATAAATTTTTTGGTGTTTGGTTTTATAATTTTTTATTTTCTTTTTATATTTTTCAATTTTTATATCCCCCTTTTTATTTAAATATAATATATATGTATGTTTGACGTCCCTCGGGATCCAGATACTCAGCAATACACTTTCACAACATACAATTCTACATTCGAAATATCAAGTTGTAACAACCATACATGAGAACAATAGAGAAAGAAGAACTGCATTTTTTTCATTCCATTTTCATATCATTCATACATCATGTCCACAAAAAGATTATACAACGCCATAGAAATCTAGTGTATGGATACATCATCTTATCTCTCAAAAATAACTACATGTACAAAAACTCAAAGAGAAGGACCCCATTGTACCACAAAAGAGCGCTGCAAAAAGTCAACCACTTGTCGCTTACTACTGCAGATGTTTCTCCTGCAAACCTGCCGAATTCACGCAAATAGGTTTATGAGCAAAGCACCCAATATAGATGTAAAATAACAACTAGAATGGTAAACAGAAAAATGTACAAGAAACTGATGTGAAAACCCACAAAGTATAATCAAATTCCATTTCCCCAACATCCACTAAGAAATGACACTTCACAAAGAACAACCATCCCGTGGAAAGCGACTTTTATCAACTCGACTTATGATTCCAACCCAAATATGAATATCTAGTATACACAAATTGTAACTAATAAGAGAGTAGGACCATACTAGAAAAATAATCTAAGTTCACATTCCATCAATATAGTTTACTATGGAAGGGCATGATCTGATTCAATACGTTTGATCCTGGATAATCATTATTAATCACATAGTTTTACAGCTTTTTATTTTATAAGTCTCGGCGTCTTTTCTCACAAAGGTGAATCCGGGTACTTATATGTGGGACAAACACCTATAAATACCTAAATGTCACGTCGGTAAGAAAAGATGAGCTTGGATTGTAGTTTAATGTTGCTTACGATCAAAACACACACCCTGTTAGTAGTACACATCTCAAGAGGATCACGTAGAGCCCGTAGGCCTCATCACCAGGCGGAGAATACACAGACACAAAGCACAGCACAAAGCACATGGCGCAACCCACTCGACACCATAGCGGAAAAATCACTATGATGTCAAAAGAAACACTAAGCAGTGCACAAAGCACACAGTGAGCTAAAGCAGCATTAATCTCTCGACCGGGTTATTTACGGTTGTCCAAAACTCTATCTGAGTGTCCAAGGAGGCATGCATCTCCTTGGAGGCTTATTTCTCTTTATCAATAAGCTTAATACTCGAATTGATTCGTATGAGATCACTTAGGCACTAGGCCAACTTGACACGAATAGTCGCCTTCTCACGGCTATTCACTATTTTCATTATATTATATACATGATCGAGCCACTAAGTCAAGATAACAGACATAGATAATTCAATCTACTAAGATCCTTTAATCCACCAAGCTAAACTCGTCAAAACATACTAAAGAAATGTGTGCTAAATGGATCAACGAGTATTCATTCATTCAATCTACTTCTCTATTTTAATTGTTGGGAAACACTCTCTTCCCTTCTCTTAATAATAACATACGTGGCCAGTACTCAATTTGATTCTGGGCACAAATCTGAGGATAGTCTCTTAAATATCTGAGAGCTGAACAGTTTATATTGGCTCTTAATCAAGATCTATTTCCCTTGAGATGATGAGCAATGGAAGATTAAGAATGTGATCCAGACT